>QLOI01000189.1:32820-48548 GCA_003313605.1 Tuber umbilicatum | reverse complement strand
ATGGGGGGTGAGGCGGGTTGGGATGGGAGCGGAGAGGGGGAGACGATGGGAGGGTATGAGGTGTTTGTTGGTGACGGAAGATTGAGTGGGTCGGGCATTCCCGAGGATTTTTCTATCTAGCTCCCTTTCCTTTATCACCTTCCTTTGGCCATTTACTATCATAGTTCCGGTGTTGAGTTCTTATAGATGTACCCCCAAGAAACTTGAAGAAAGAGACTCCTCATCAATAATTATAATTCCCCTCGCACTCAGGCCCCGTCCAGCATGTAACCATAAAGATTCATCGCTGTAAAAACCGGAGACAGCATACACTCTAGCAATAATACCCCATCCTCTAAATAACACAGACCCAGCAATCATTACAGTGCACTAAAAGCCACAGCGGAACAAGCACTAGCCTCACAGGTTCAGGAACGAAGGCGGTTTAAATTCCGTCCCTTCCTATCATAAACAAGGTTTATAGAGACCGCGGCCATCATAGTTTCATATGCTCGATGAGAGGAAATCGAGGAAAAACCGCTCCTTCTCTAATATCTTCCGTCCGATACGAATGCTCCTGATAAAAAATTATACTAATATGGAGGAAAACAGATGTTGCATTCCTCGGGGAATACCGAACAAAGGCTTAGCAAGGCATTGGGAACAATGTTGTAATAGTATTATTATGATACGCAACACTTTCACTCACGAAACCACGCACAAGCAATCATTCATCACCCAAACTATGAAAAAGTGCACAAAACACAACTTGAACCCCCCCCCAAAGGAAGGAATCTAGAAAACTCAAACCCCACCCCTCCCCCCACAAACCCCACAGATGCCCGCATCCCCCGGATTCATATAAGGCAAATCTCCATAACACGGACACTTCCATGCATTCTTCATACGCCCGGGGTTTAAAACATTGGCACAGACACAGCACAACGTCGATGTTGGATCATCGGCGAATGAGCATGCGGTGCAGGTGATTTTTAGGGACTCGCTGGGGGTCTTAGCTTCGGAGTAGTGAGGAGGGGAAGGGATGGGAAGGTTTAGCGGTGGTTGTGGTGGGTTGGTGGGAGGTGCTTGGCAGTCGTCGCCGGTCAGGTCGATTGCGTCGTTCTTCGCACTCTTCTTCCATAAGGACTCTCGTGATTGTTGTGGTTCCCGTCCCTTCCCTTTCCCACCCATACTCTCCTCGTCAAAATACTCCCCTGCCGTCCCACGCCCACATGCATCCTTCAACTCCACCAACTCCCTCTTCATCCAATCCTGCTCCAAGTCGCCGTCATCCTCAAGGCTGACAGGAACAAGGTACTTTCCGCCACCGACATCGACCTTCCTCTTCTCATCCTCGTCCCAATTTCCCTCACCCCCGCTATTACTACCATCACTCTCATCTTTAGCCCCCTCCACCTTCTGCCCCTCAAACCTCTTCAGCGCTGCCGCAGCCCTCAATTCCCTCCCCCGTGCACTCTGTGCAATCCTCGGCGCAGCCTTCGACTTCTTCCCATTTTCCAAGACGCTTCTTGTATCGTCATCGGCGCCAACTTTCTCCCCTTCGCTGAGACCAAATTTCCGCTCTTTACGGCGTTGCTGAGACTCGGCATAGGTTAGTTTTGGCTTTTTCGCTCGCCCGCTGGCGCCCCGGGCGCTTTTGCGCTTTTCGTGGGAGCGGTACGTTCCTAGTTCCTTCCAGTCATTCACCATCCCAAAAGCGGGCGGGGGGGGGAAGGTACCACCGCAAAGTGACTTTGGCATATCATTCTCAGCCAACGGTTGATCGTACGTGTACCGTTCCGACAATAACGTTCTCCCCGCCGACCAGAAGCCTTCGCCAGTATACCCTTTTGCCCGGAGAACTTGGAGTTGTGCTGAGAATTTGTTGTTGACAGACCAGAAGGATCGGGAATGATTCTGTTGTCGGAGAAGGGGTTAGGTATCGCTGCTGGCGATGGAATTGGGGAAGAAAGAGGACCATCTGCTTAATATGTGCAAGCTCATGTATCATGACCCGCTGCACGAAACTGAACGGCAGCCAGGCACCAGTATTGGGATTCTTGAGCACTAGCTGGATAACCTCTCCCGCATTGACTATCATAGCCATCAGTCCGGAACAATACATCACGGAGAGAGAAAAGACCAACAATTCCTCCCCCAAAACTCCATAGTAGCCGGAAATTCATCCAACCTACCCCGCGTCAGCCCTCCCACACCACTCCACCCCGTAAAAACAACAGCGACAAGAACAAAAACATACGACATAACCGCAAGCCCATTATCCCTCATAACCTACCAACCCATCAGCCCATGAATCAAACAAAGCAAACCAAAAAAAAAAAGAGAGAAACAAACAGGAAACACAATCGCCGCGATCCTCTCCAGGTAATCCAACGCTACCTCATGGTCCTGTCCGGGCAGTGCGGTGATGAAGGTTATGTTAGCGTTCGGGGGACGCTTGCGGGGGTTTATGCCTGGCCAGTGTCATGGTACGAAGGGGGGAAAGGGGGGAGGAATGTAATACGTTCTATTCCTAACGGCATGGCTCGCAAATGCAGACGATTTACGAATAGAGTGAGTGGACAAGTACCATACGATGGTATAAAAGCGGGCGCGCTTCGGAGGATGGGGCTTCTCGAGTGGGGCTCCAGGCATTCATAATCCGTGGAGACGCGATCTGGCGTGGTCATCACGTGCTTGCGCCAAGCTCGACCTGGCAAATTGACGGTGTCTTAGTCAGGTTCATGGATGCTCACTCGTTTTGGGTTCTGCGCGGTGGGTCTGGGGTCATGGTGTGCGGTGAAGCTTTGGATATGATATGACGGCGGGAGTGTTACGTGGGATTTTACTCTACACGGGAAGGTACGGTACTGTGCTTGGACGGTATGGTAGGCGTAGGATATGCATGTTGGATTCCCTGTAGAGCAAGGATGGTCTGGGCTTCGCAAGGACCGGTGGGTAGAGTAGTCACGGTAAGCCAGGCTTGACGTGCGATGGCGTAAGAAACGTGGTATGGTATGAGTAAATCGCGTTCCCCTGCGAGTGAGACGCGGGCAAATACAAGGGTGGGACGTACCCTCAAGGTAGGAAATAAGATCCTTCCGAAGAAGGGTATGATACCTCCGTGGTGGGAGGTTTAACACTAGTCAAGTGGAAACCGACATTCTTTTAGAAGAAAAAGGTTCCCATAGATGCAACACAAGGGTTTAAACGGAAAAATCACATTGTAAACGAACCCTACAAGTTAGTAGATGGGATTATATCCGAGTGACAACTGGTGATTTACTATAGGCTCCAATGCTGATTCATAAGATAGGACGCCGTAGATGCCTAAGTACTGGGTGAGGAGGAATGACTGTGCCCAAGTTGGTCTGGCCGTTAGCCTCACGTCGCCTCCGCACACTATTGAGGCCTCCCAGGTGTTGCAACTGCGCGCACTAAGCAGGGGGGGTGCTTACAAGAGATAGTCCTGATACCAGCCCCAAAGACTACACGCAGCCCCCAAAAAAAATCAAAGGTGTTTGGTAAGGTTCAACTTCAAGACCCTATCTCTAGCACTTAGTCCTAGCGCCGTTTCTACAGAAAGTGCCGTAAGACGTCAGGACCATTAGGCCCCTTATGGCAGAGTTTGAGTGGGCGCTACCGCTTAGAGCCAACTTAAGCTCTGGAATAGAGCCCGTGAACCGTGAGGCCCCCCACGAGTAACTCGTGATGAACTATCCCCGTGTCTACAAGGGTTCTTCACGCAAGTCAATAGTACTTAGAGATGTCTTCTCAAAGAACGGCTAGCATCTATGTCTTGCGAGCTAGTTCTCCCTCGCTCCCCACTCGCCGGCGAAGGAAAGAAGGATTATCCCTCGCCTGTAAGCTGAACGCCAAAACCGCAACGTCGAGAAAATGTTTGCCCGACCGTCTGTGCGAGCTGAAAATGAGATCACCAGAGCACCCTTGTTACTGTGTGTTTTAGTTTATATTGGCACTAGCATCGCGGGAGGGTAACTGGGTTGGCTAGTTCGGCTGGCGCTGCGGGGAAGAGCAGGGAAAAGTATTCCTATGATAAAACCAAGCATTCCAATCCAACCTAGCCGAGAGAGGCAAATGCCTATCATACCGGTAGATTTCGGTATCACATTCGGGATTGTTTTGTATGGGAGTGTCGGGGGAAGTGTGTGGGTGAGGTCCGACCAGGTAAGAAGGACGGCAGATATGGTAGGACCTTAGGAGGGGTGGGGGGGTGGGGGCAAGCGCAAGCTCGATTCTAGCGCTCCATACCGATTTCCAAGGAGCCAAGATGAGTTCACCACTTTGATTGTCCGACGGTAAAGGAAATGCGATATGATAAAGCCCACACATTTGTAGCATAACCGCAGTGGGGGGCGGGAGAATGGGGATAAAAATCTCACAAAAACAGGCCTATGTCTTCCTCTCATCTATGGATTTGATTTTTTTCCAGGGGGTTCCCAGTAGATCGGATCTAACGACCAGATCGACCATCCGGCAATGCTGTCTTTGTGCCCCCTATTCATCGGATATGATTTAATAATATTATTGGATGAAGTCGAGCGCTCGTGCGGAGATGCTTGGTTGGTGCCATTTCCGAGCTTGCGCGGATGGGATCTTTGCTGCAAGGGATCGTAAGGGAGTGTGTCCTCGTCTAGGAGACTGAGTGCTGGTGAGGAGATGGTGGAGAAGGAAAGGCTGGATAAACGATCTGAGGTCAATGTCTCCGAACCATCGAGTTGTGGCGCCAGTTGGCAAGCGATCCAAAATAGAGGGAGAAGGAGGGAGCGAAAGAGAAGGAAAGAGAGGGAGGGAGGGAGGGAGGGAGGGCTAGAGATAGTAAATCGATGTACCTATATATCAATTTCCTGCAATGGAAATGAATCAAGATGCGGGCTGATACCTGGACATAGATACTCGAGCACAGTACTTGAGCGCGAGTTCGGTGTTCGATGACAGCGGTACCTGCAGAACATCTGCTCGTCCGTCCATGATATCAAAATATCGCTCTGGAACCTCAATCATGAGTGGCTGATAGCCCATAGTGTTTCGACCAGCTCGTGCACCTTGTACTGTTTGGCCAATCGAGCTCATCGGGTTCGCCCTCTCTCGTGCCAGGATCATCGTGAAAGGGAGGGTAGGGAGAGAACTGGAGCGGATCGTCAAACCCCTACTATAGGCAACGCGGATCGACAATGGCTCAAATAGTCGGGGTAGCACCCCCCTCCCTTCTCTCCCCTATCCCCAGCGACAGGTGGAGGGGGTACCTGAACCGTTTCTGTCCAACGGGCACTGATGGATCAGTGAAGAGCGTGCTGATCCGGTGCCTAAGTCTTTAACCGATCAACTCGAACGATTTCATAGGAGGAAGGAGAAAGCCACCAAATTCAGTCCGGCCGATTGGGGACTTGCTGGGAAGCACTTGTGCCGGTACATTTCTCGAAACACGGATTCGGGAGATGTAACGGCTACTGCCTTTCTGATCCGCGGCACATTTAGCACTCGAGTATGGATGGGCAAGGCAGTGCCGGTGGGTGCTCTCGAGATAGGCGAGAGGACGAGATGGGGAAAGAGCCCCTGGCATTGAAAGAGGTTCACGATGGTGGCACCAAGAGCGGAGGGCGGTGTAGTGAAAATGTATGGCGAAAAAGACACGCCCGAGTTTTCCCCGGGAACAGAGGTGAAATTAAGCTTAATCCAAAACTGACGCACACGGAGTGGACGTAACACATCAGTCTTGCCTCAGCGGTCTCGACGTACCCCTCCAGCACGGACTCTCCCTACCGTACTCGAGCACTCTCCTTCTCGTCGGACGTCATGCGGTAGGGGGTTGTAAAAAGCATTACTTAACGGCGGACCATTTGCGGATGGAAAAAGTAATTATGTGGAGAGAAAAAAAAAAAAGTTAACAGTCGCTTGAGTCGGCTATGTATGATAAAGAATTCTGTTTGAACACGGACCTCACGATTCGTACAACAGTTTACAATGCCGTGCTCAACCCGCGGCAGCGAGCACGGAGAGGCTTTGTGACATACAGCACAGCGCATTTAGCGTAGGAGGAGAATGGGGGGGGGGGCGTTTCAGCAATGAGGGGTTTGTTTTCTTCTACTCGAACTTGCACGGGAAGTGACGTTTATTGAGGGAAAATCACTCTGAATCTAAAAATGGACGTGGGGGAGTGAATCGTGGGCAAGGAGGCTGTCGAATTTTGGTGATGAGGGGTGGAGAGGAAAGGAGGCAAGAGGAGGTCAAGTATCTGACGAGGTTGGGAAAAAGGAAAATGGGGGGAGGTATGGTGAAAATTTCGAGGTAGACCGCAGGTACATATCGTGCTGTCTGGTACCAATGCAGATACTTGGGTAACTTTAGTGATTTCATATATGAGGCGACCAAAAGGCGCAATGGGAATCATTGGATTCGCGTTCACGAGACCATTGTGACGGTATCGTACGGCACCGCATGGTAGGTCGGGAAGAGGTACAGTAGAGTACGAGTACGGGTACAGTACATATAGAACCTGCAATCATCTCATACGGTACCTCGCACGGGGAGCACAGTGCTGGTACAGTACCAACTACCAATACGATCCACCGCCGTGCTCGAGTACCACGAGGGAGCAAGCAGGCGAGCGAGCGAGCGAGAGAGCACGCAAGCCTCGCCCGCTCTCACTCGGAAAGATATGACGCTGAGGCTCACCGCTCACCCCATCCATCGGGTGCAAAGCAGTTTTGACCGCCCCGACGACGGCACGATGTGATGCGAGTACCGTCGTCTATTGTGCTCGTGACACTTAGACATGTCTCACTCGTGGCCTTGTGGTTGTTTCCCTTCACAAACTCAGATTTGACCTTGGCGGCTGTGGCCTTGCCTTCGGCTGTCGGCACCGCGACCTTAAGAAGGCAAATCCGAATGAGAAAATCTGGCGCCGGGTATTACAACGCCCGCTCGGCTAGAATAGGTATGACGGCATGGATGGAAGGGAATCTTGCGTCTTGAAAAGTAATACAATGGGAATAGCCCAGGGTAGGCAAGAGCTTCGGAAGATGCCAGTCACCGAAAACCGATCCAGCCGTGACGGAATGTTTGTACGAGTACTGTACCAGTACTCGTGCCGGTGCCGCGTTCGGTGGTGACTACTGTACAGTACTCGTGCTCGTACGGTGCTCGTAGAGTACCGGTATCCAGCGGATCACTCGTAACCTGTATGATACTTGAACGTTTTCTCGTCTGCTCAGCGCGCAAATGAACGCTCTTGCTGCGCCAAGCATGAATTGTCCAAACCGGCAGACGAAACCCGTTCAAATTTCTGCCCTACCGGCTTTCGTAAGCGGAATGGCAGAGGTTTTACCTATTCAAACGAGTTCTTTTCACGGCCAGAGGTATTTAATGCGCAGGAAAGTATGATGCTCTTTCCTTTTCGTGCCTTGCCGCACAGTGTCCTGGGAAAGAACAGGAGGCAACGGGGAGAAAATGGTGGTCGAGGCAGTCCGATACACAACCTGGCCGGGGCCTTTTCCCTTACCCGCGTTGAGCCTCAAAAACAGCGGTTACTATACCGGTATCGGACCTCCGGTTTTCCCTGAAAGGATACCCTAGAATGCGGGGTGCGGGGTTCAACGAAAAAGCGGATGTTTTTTCTTTTCTTTTTCCTTTTCCCTTTTCCTTTCTTTGGGCAGCTTTGGTTACCCGTACTCGAGTACAGTACGGTACTCGAGTATGATACTATTCATGTTGCTTTTTCTTTGTTTTTGTTTTTTTCCTTTTTCGCCCGGCTGCTTCACGAGTTTTCAACCCGCCTTGCCTGGGAGGGAGGACGCTTTACGGCATGGTAGGGTACTTGTACCCTACAGTCGTGAATTGAACGCATCGTAGGGCGAACGGTGGGGGGGGAAAGGGCAAACATGCCCCCCCATTCACAAGAATAGTAGCCAGTCTAACTCACTCTGGGAGTGATGAGGGTAAGGTCATTCATTGGGCGTGTTGGAAGAGAGCAGCAAACGGCAAGGGGAAAGAAGGGTCCATTGTGCATCAGACCGGGCGGGGTGAATGCAAGCGGGTTGTGAATGAGAAGAAAATCAGAAACTGGAGCTCACGTGTCAACTGTGTTAGAGGAAACTTGGCGGACAAGAGGGTTATCTGCGCATGGTCGTATAAAAAGGGTGTGGGGAGTTCTGGTGATCTACCTTACTCGTAAACAACACTTGTACCCAGTACCCTCTACGTGCAAGTAATTGTGCCAGGGCTCTGTCGAACCGAGATGGATACCGGTACGACGGTAGTTTAAGTGGACCGCCATGCTCGCACAAGTATCCCGTTTGATGCTGTTGTCCGTTCTAACATAGACCTACAGAGCTCGAGCGGGTATTGTTGTTTATGGAGGAAGGTAGGATAGTGATTACTACCGTCAAGAAACGGGAGAAGCGGTTGCCCGTACGGTTAATTTTTGCAACCGTTGAAGCCTAAAAGGGGCCTAGGACTCAAGCAAAATGGTGGTCCTAGGATGGCTCTGATCAGACCGAGGGGGGGGAGCACTGTACAGTACAGTACGGCACTGTAAGTACAAGTGTCATACTGCAGCATCTGATCAACATTTCTTGGCTCTGACGAACGTTGCGGCCGGGGAGGGTGGGTGTTGAGCGATGCAGGATATAAACGCTGCAGGAAAGAGAGAGTGAGGAACCAGCTGGGAGGAGATAAGGCCGTGACGAAGGGGAAAAGCCTACCTAAGAGAGAAAGTCTTTTACACCCTACCCTACTTGTAATACATGATTACCGTACCCAAGTAGTTACTGGCATACGCTATGGGACAGCACCGGCAGTAATAGAAAGAGTGAAGGTCATGACATCTCGGGCTTTTTATTTTTTTTATTTCATCCATTTTATTCTCAACTGAAAGGTTATGCGTGGTCCTGGTGACAATGTGGTCCGTGGGATGAACATTTGGAAGGACGGAAGGGTCCAAACTCTGGATACTGTAGCTGAAGAGACGGTGCGCTAGGGTAGACAGCAATTGCATCCCCTACCGTACATCTCTCTTCCACGGTAGTTTCCTACATAACAGAGACACCTCCGTCGCTTGCGAACGATGATATGAAAAAGGTTGTCCATTTTTTACATTTTACGATTTATATTATATATATATTATATTTCTTTCTCTAAGGAAGCAAGATTGAGTACCATACGGTACTATATACACCTTTTGTTTATTTTCCCATCAGATTTCATCACTTTCAATGTTTGTCTTCCAGAGTGGGCCAAGTTGATTATTGTGGGTGCCGGTCTGCGCAGCGCTGCGGTATCGTTGTTGTCGTTGTTGCTGTTATTATTGCTGTTCGTCGTTTGTTCTCGGAGCGTTCGCACAAGCCCTTCTTACATCTTGGGACATCTGTCTAGAGAAAAAGAGTCACGGCGGTCCCTTCTCCTCTTGCCCGTCGGTCTCTCATTTTCGCTCCATCGATTTTTTGAAAAACCCTTCCTTTGCCTTGGCCTTGGCGTCGGCTGGAGGGTCCGTCTTACTGACAGTAAAGGGTGTTGGGTGGACAGAGGAGGGGGTTCAACTCAGGTTATCTAAACCCCACCGCTCGTTCTGCTGTGGTCCACACACCCCTCCGCCTCGCACCCTACCATTGCCCTCTTCCCCTACGCTAATCCAGTGCTCGTACCGGTACTCAGACTACGGTGCTCTTAACGGTGCGCTACTTACATACAATACTCTCTCCATAGAATAACATAGCACAGTACTGTACTCGTACAGTACAAGTGTCCCTCTCAGCTCGCTCGCTCATCCCTGCTGTGTCCCTCGTCCATTTATCCTTCGACTCCTGCTCCTCCTCTTCCACCTTTGCTGTTTCCTCTCCCCCCGCCTTCTTCTGGGAACTTGAGGGAAGGGAAAAAGAAAAAAAAGAGAAAACAACCCTCCTTTTACAAGTACCGGTATTATCGCTAGGGCCCCTCTTGGAGAACTCATTCCTTCTCGACTATTAGTCCTTACATCTCGCCACTTTAACTCCCACTATTTTTTTTATCCGCATTCTACTGGAAAGTCACGGAGCCATTCGTCTTATTGCCTTTGAACACTTTCCGCGCCCCGCATTTGTCGAGCCACCCCCAGATTTCCGACAACGGAGTTATCAACACCCGTCGCGCCTCGCACAAAACATTTGAAAGGGAGCACTTGGGAAAGCGAAGGAAAAAAAAACAAAAACAGAACCGTCGGAAACCCACAGGTGACTACCTGCACACCCTTCCCTGGGAAAAATTTCCTTCGGGTGTTGGAATAATTATGGCTGGACTCACAGCCCCAGATCGTAATGGTGAGTCTTTCGATTCCTTGGTTCGAAGTAATGTTTGTTGGTATACCGATGGTGTTACAATTTTCGCTTTTTATTGTTCGGGAGGATGAGCAGAAAGAACTTTGCAAGATATTGATTATCGTTTCCATTTCATTTGCGTTATAAATTAATACCCACCACATGAGACAATATCTGAGGAGATCTCTCGTATCGTGCACCTTTCATGCTGATGCTGGGTGGCATGCCTACGGGTGCCTCGCCTGATTTTGAACACCGCTGATGCTTCCCGGTGTAGGTGAGGGGTCAGATATCCTGGGCCTTGTACGGCCTCGGTCAACTCCACCGATAAAATCACAGAGCCTGCACCTCAGCACGAATACTGGCGGAAGTTCTCACAAGCCGAAAATAAGGTTCTCTGTCGATTCGTCTATGGATCCCCAACAACACCGTGCCGGAGAGCAAATACCACAGTGAGTGCTTGCCGAATTATTCTTACCACCCGGAAACTAAAACCTGCTCTGCCTTAGGAGTCCAGTCACTATAGGTGAAGGCGACCATCTCTACACTTCAGGCTTACGACGGATAAGGCAGCAAACCCCGCTAGCAGGGACACAGTCATTTGTGATACCACACTCGATGTCGGTTCCTGGTACTAGAGTCAATTCTCTTTCCATCCCTCCAACCTCGCCAACGTTGGGATTCTGTGAGGACTTGGCTAAGTTTCCTACGGAGTCTTTACATTCCTTTTCCTTCGCCCACCAGTCAGAAGACTTGATCCACAGCAGACAAAATATTCTTAAGAGGAGTATAGAGTTTATGAGGGACAAGCTGGGATGGGGTTCACAATCGCCGATGATTACATCTGCTCAGGCTAAGGTTGAGGGAGATGAAGAAGTTGCAAAGGTGATGGAGTTGCTCAGGAAAGCCAACTTGGTGTCCGAGGAGAAGACTCCCTTGATGAATGGGCCGGTGACGGGCCCGGCCGGATTCGAAGGAAATCCATTTGAAAAGAGTTTTGCACCAGAGACACCCGTTTCCCCCCGAACACAGGCCGCCAACCCTGGGCTGCCGTTGCGGAGCACGGATCGGGCTGGTTCGTTCGACGATGAATCTCGCTCCGAAAGTACATCTCGCTCCACAACCAACGACTCCGTCTCAACGGCCCATTCATCACCCCCATCCACCCGGAGAGCGAGTCTTAAGCGTACCTATACAGATACTACTTCCTTGACAGTTCAGACTAAACTCTACGAAGCCCTCGCACAGCCATACCTGGCCAGCGATATGCCACAATCCGCCACTGGAATGGGTCCCCGACCGATCATGAGCAAGTCCTCCGTTCACGGGCATACGAGCCGATACACTCTCGCTTCCCAGGCAGTATTTACTACTGAGGCGCATCACCCATGGACGATACTTGCTGCTAATGATCTGGCTTGCCTTGTTTTCGGAGTGACCAAAGCGGAAGTGCGGAAAATTGGTATTCTCGAGGTTGTCAAAGAAGAGCGCAGGGAATGGTTGGCAAACAAACTGAATTCCGGTGAAAATTCGTCCTCCTCATTTCCGTACCCACATAGCCATCACGGCTCGCCGAATGTTACATCGGCTATGTTGCAAAATGGTCCCTATGGATACGGTAACAGACGAGTCAAATCTGACGCATACTATACGGGATCGCCAATAAGAAACGGCGATTGCGGTGCCGGAGTCGCACAGCCATCAATGCATCACAGTCAGAACAAATCGAGAGGCGTCATACTCTGCGGGGATGTTGTACCCATCCGGAAGCGAAATGGGAACACCGGTGCTGCCAGTCTCTGGGTGAAGGAGAAGCGAGGAGGCCTGATTTGGGTGGTGGAAGAAATTAGCGAGGATGTGGCCTTCCTGCACACTTCCGACGGTCCGGATTCGGCTGGAAAGGTGATGAGTTTCAGCGGAAGCATGACAAAGATTTTCGGAGAGGAAAGCATTCCGGATGGAGGTGTCGACGTTTCAGACTTCATTCCCATGATTCCGCGGAACGAGGATGGTACGATCGACTTGGAGCAAACAACGGAAATTCACCAATTCACTGCGATGAACAGTATCGGGATGCGCATTCCGTGCGGCGTCGAGCCAATTCCCGGTGAGGGAACGTTGAGGGTATCATCCTTTCCACATATTGCTGGTATCATTGTTTTGTCGGCGACGACACTCCGGATTACCAGCTCGAACGCTGTTTTCTCGGCTGCGCTTTTCGGACATCTGAACCCAGTAGGCTTGCCAATTACGGAGATTATTCCACAGTTCGATAGGTTCCTCAAGTTCCTTACCGATGAAGACAAAATTGACCTCGTCGACGGCATTGTAGTTCCAGAGCATTCTTTCCGGAAGGCAAAGGCCGTGCTTGCGCTCAGGGATGGAAAGGGAGATGTCGTTTCTATGTTTGTGAGGTCGGGTGGATTGACTGCTAGACATCGGGATGGGGCCGAACTGAGGGTTGATGTACAGATGAGAGTCGTCATGTCGGAATCAAAGGACGAGGAGGCCGTTATTATTGATGATCCAGACGAGATGGGTGTTGGAGGGGGCGAAGTTGTTTATGCTCTTTGGATTACATATTCTAGACATATGCATGCGTCCTCCTTAACCTCAGATCCTTCTAACAGCATCCTTCGAAGGCCAATCACTCCACCTAAACGTCCCAGCCCCGGCCAACCAAGCACTCCAATTGCTTCGGATGTCCAGAGGAGTGGTAGTGCCACGCTCTTGACAAGGCAATTGGAGGCCTTTCAGCAGTCACCAACACCCCCGAGTTCTGAAGATGAGTCCACAGAACCAAGTGGCCTTGTGTTAACGCCCGGCCCCCAAGGTATGTCTAAGCGGAGAAAGAATATCCAAGACTTTGTGATTCTAGAGGAGATGGGACAAGGAGCCTATGGTCAAGTCAAACTTGCGAGATACAAGCGGAACCAGGCTAAACGGGTAGTTCTCAAGTACGTTACTAAACGCCGAATTCTGGTGGATACCTGGACACGTGATCGCCGCCTCGGAACAGTCCCCTTGGAGATCCATGTTCTTGATTACTTGAGACGCGACGGTCTGAAACATCCCAACATCGTTGAAATGACCGACTTCTTCGAGGATGATATCAATTACTATATCGAGATGGTTCCTCATGGACTTCCTGGTATGGACCTTTTCGACTACATCGAGCTCAAAGTGAACATGGATGAGGATGAATGTAGAAGCATATTTATTCAGGTCGCTCGTGCGCTTCATCACCTCCATACAAAAGCTGGAGTAGTGCACCGCGATATCAAGGACGAGAATGTGGTACTTGATGGTGAAGGGAATATTAAGGTTATCGATTTCGGGAGTGCGGCATACATTAGGAATGGACCATTTGACGTCTTTGTGGGAACAATAGGTAGGTGTTGAAACGATTTGTTGAATTTTGAACCACCCCTAACTCAAGGAATAGACTATGCGGCGCCGGAGGTCCTGGCTGGTAAATCCTATAAAGGAAAGGAGCAAGATGTTTGGGCACTTGGTGTATTGTTGTACACTATTTGCTACAAGGAGAACCCATTCTACAATGTAAGATGGATTATTGGGTGGCATAGGGAGCGAAGGAAACAAATACTAACCTGAGCTGCGAGTTGATTAGATTGACGAAATCATGGACCGCGAGCTACGAATACCATTTATCCTCTCCGAAGTGTCATTGGAGTTAATACGACTGATGCTCGACAGAGACGTGGAACGGCGCCCCACAATCGAGCAGGTCCTTGCCCACCCCTGGTTCGATGGCCTACCGAACCCCGAGGAGGCACTACTGGCGGAATCGGCGGTGCAGGCGAGTTTCCCTCGTCAAGCCAACTAATATGTTGGATGGCTTGAGCAGGGGACATGTACAACGCGAATCACATTTTCATTATTATTTTTTGTCTCCGTCTAGAAATTGCTTATAAGGCGATAGAAGTGAGAGAGGTGCTTGAGTACTCGAAAAAATACGATCCATCGATTAGAGATAATCGCATCCACCCGGTTCTTGTGGTATGAGAAAAGACAGATGGGAGATTGGCTTTGGCTCCTTTTTGACTGTTTCTCCTCTCTCCTACGCATCTCTTTTCAGCAGTGGGGAAAGCGTTAGTTTTATTCCTTGTCTTATATTCATTATCATGGCTTGTTTTTCTACCTTTTCCTTTTTTTCCTCTTTACCATTTTTCCCAAATGGGCTTTCTTTGTAGAAGCTGGGCTTTTCTTTACTTGTCATGGAGTTACATTATCAGTTTTGCTTTTTTCTGTTCTTTCGATTTAAAAAATCATGGTACGCATTTTTATTAACATTTCCTTTTCTACCTCCTTAGCTTAGTTTCTTCTCGATGGGATCTGGAGTTGCTGTTTTGAAGTTATAAACGGCATGGGATATTCGCATGTGGTGAAAATATATGATAGTATCATGGTGGGATTGTTATTTTGGTTGTTTGCTTGTGGTTATTGGGCCGTGAATGTCTGTTTCTAGGGTATTTTTGGGCGTTGGTTTAGGGGTCGTGGGCAAGATGTGAAGAATGGAAGGACGGAAGGAAGGAAGCACAGGGGACTGGGAGAAGTGGATTTCTTTCGTTTTCATTATTGTATTGTAAATGGGTTTGCTGATAGGGGATAAACGATTGGTAGATGTTCTACCACTCCGTTCACAAGTGGACTTGTGCCGAAGATTGTGAGAAAAGGTCGGCGATAGGAGGAAGAGCCGAGGATCTGAGTGGATGGATTCTACGTGTTTGGCGATTGTTTGCAGGGCGAACTTGGTGAAATTGTAGGCAAATTTGTTTGGATACATCCTATATCTGTGATTTGCTGTACATAGTACTGGGGGTGAGCATGAGTTGGGTGCAATCCCCCAGTAAAAGGGGATTGATATAGAAATAGTAGAAATGCGCAATAGTTCTAGTGCTAGAAGGTAATGATAGTTAAGCGGAAAATAGATTCTTCAGTAATAGTCAAGCCTAGAGTTGTTTAATACAAGATAGGGGAGGACTCAGTTATAGAAAAGTATTCCTGGCTTGACGCCAGGGCCAGTACCCTCAGACAGCGAAACAACAAGGATGAAATAAGGAATGGACGGGAGCCTGAAGAATAAGCTTGAGAACAAGGCAGACAAGAGGAAAAATCAACAACCAGGTATAATACGAAAGAGAAGGGCATTCAGAACAAAGTATTTGAGCATAAAGGAACACAACAAGAACAATCGAGAAATTCGAGTGATATCTCATGATCACAAGTAGCGAAAGACAAAATAGTGCACTTTGCAAATTTCAGTTCCATGCTATGATATTATTGTTATCAAATTAGCCAAATTAGCCAAATTGCCACACGTAAGAATTAACGACCACGGTGGCCCGTTGAAGATCAAGCTCCGGGACCGCCTAGTCGGAATTGCCTGCCATATGCCCAAAGCAGCTTCTGAGCGGG
>QLOI01000189.1:18019-32808 GCA_003313605.1 Tuber umbilicatum | reverse complement strand
GGGGGGGGGGGTTATGATACGACCGTTATAACTTGATCCGCCCTTATCACCGCAGCAACGGGACTAACCAGGACGCCGAATAAGCACAATACACTAAATTCAGGATAACAATTGCGCCGGGTCGAACGAACCCTTTCCGAAAGCGCAGTAAGCATAACTGAGCGCCGTACGGTCTCGAGGATAGCGCTCGAATTGGGCGATCGTAGAGCCCGGAACGCCTAGCGAGCCGGTGAAAGGGGTGTGTTTCCGGGAAGGTCACGTTCTCGATGGGGGCGTCTCGGAAAGTTGCTTGCGCAGGTCGCGTTTTTCCTGAGAGTCTTAGAGTATGGGGGTAAGTGTGACGGGTGGTAGTGAACGAACGAAAGGAGGATGGCGGTACGGTGGCGGGCAGTGCATGAATCTTCCCGGCCACTAATGTACCATTCGCCGACGGATACGGGGTTTGTAACTTATTCCGTTTGGCTGTTGTGATATCATAACTGTGAATATTGGGGGAAACATATTTACTAAGTTACACCCGCCCGGCCAGTTGATCCCGGCCATTCCAGGGGCCGCAGGGATGGCGGCTCGTCGTCCAGGGTCATCCAGGGCGGGTGGAAAGGACGGGTGGTGGTTGGCGTCGGTCTCCTGTAAAGGCGGGCAGTGATCTGTAGGGCCCTATGGTAAAACACTGTGACACCCTCATGGGATATAAGTGATAATTCATGATGTGAGAACTCTCCGCCGCATAATCTGGACCTAAAACCATATCGTAGTGGGCCTTCTTAAATGGGGAGCGCAGGGGATGGATAGTTCCTGGACCCGTGATGTCGGATATTGGACTGCAGATGTAGAATATGAGCTGTACTTGTATTCCCACCGTGTACTCGGAATTAGGTATTAAGGATTTATAACTTATCGCTACGACAAAATATGAGCGGAAGAATCCATTATAATACTCGTATAACTCCTTCCCATTCGGGTCAAGCTTCGTCCTGCAGTGCATTTTAATTCAAGTGCTACCACTCTCATAGCGATCGTCATCGTTACCATCGGCTACATTCTCCTCCCCTACAACGCCCGTCATGTCTTCGTAATTCTAGCACAATCCGAATACACGACGAGGATGCAAGTGCATTCAAAAAACGGATGGAATCACGCACTCTGCTGATCGATTTCGGAATGTAAAGGCTATCTCATCCTCTATCGTGCTGGCTCCGGGACCTCCGACGTCCCCGTCAGCCAAGGAGCAACGAGCACTGACGAGCGGGGCCGAGTAGCCCCTGGGGCAAGTGTCAGATTTTGGGGGGACATGTACCAATTGAGCGGAAACAGCAGTTACATCTCATTTTAAACAAACGAAAGTTTCATATACGCATCGTAGCCGCAAATATGCCATCCTTACAAGTCATGCTATTTTATTACCAGCCAATTCTATGCAAAATGAACAAAATCCTAATCGGAAGAACACGAGATTAAACCGGGCCATGTAGTACTCATACCCTTTCGAGATCTTCTTCTCGGGGGTTTATTTCTTCGGTCTATCGGATTCTTCAGGGCTTTCTTGTGGTGAATGCAGATGCGCAAAGCCCCATTTGGCGAAATCGATATAAAATATAAAGTGCTAGCAGTAGATAAGGTGCCGCTCTCAGAACGCGCTTCTGGCAAATCTGATCGTGCCAGCTGCACATATCTATTGTCATCAGGATAACATCTTTGTATATACAAAGGATGGGGACGTCCAGAGTTACCAGCAACAACTACGATCCTCTGCGCGCAAACCCTATTCCTCACCATTCCATTCCACGTGCTTCTCCCGAGAACTACCGCGCTTCCACCTTTTACCTCCCACGCCCTATTTCGCCCCTCGGCCGCGGAGCCACATACGCGCCTCCTTCTCTCAAGAACAGTGCATCACTGTGTCTCACTCGGGATTCTTTTTACATACACCTGCCACTTCCAGCGATGAGCTAACGCAATGGAAGAAAGAGGCTTCGCTGCACACGACGGTGCGTACGCGCCCCGCATTGCAAACAAATGCTTCGCCGAGGGGGCATAAAACGCAAGTGTGGTTGAAAAATCACCCCTTGACGTCCGTGAGTAGAATCGGCCTCGCGTTGCGAAGCTTTTCTGGAGTTTCGGTTTGTTGGTTGGGCGGGTACGGAGGCTAGGGGTAAAACAGTCTATGCTTTGTCGGACTCTCTATCAGAGGGATGGGAGGGAACGACTGCTAGTTGCATGGGTGCTGTGCAGAGCGGGGAATGGTAACTGAGCATTTGCGAGCGCCGGGATGTCCCCTTCAAGCATTGGTGTTTACATGTTTCGACATATCTGCCCCTTGCTACCGGAATGAACCCTCCGTTCGCGGTGCCATGCTACGAGCCAGCCCAACAGCGCATTCATTTGTTGCGATGCTAGCCAAGGCGCGAGCTGGAAGGGCCCGCCCAGCACCATATCACATACGATAGTCCAACCGGGAGCCCAGAACATCACAAATATCCATTCCCCAAATTATCGTACAGTAAATAAAGTACCCTCCCCTCCCCTCCCCCGAATCAAATAATCCACATTGCATACCATACCATGCAAGCATATAAGCCATTCCTCATAACACTATGCGATAATCGGAATTACAAAAACGAAAGCAAAAAGTCTAGCAAAATCTAGCTGGACAGCGAATAATAAAAAACCAGCCATACTCCGTTGATATCAACTGAGAGGAGGGCAAGGGAAGAAAGATATGTATGTAGTGTAGTTAAAGGCCATATGGGAATCTTTTTGAAAAACTGTTCAGCGATGAGAAAAGAACGAAAATATGGGTATAAAATGAAAAGGAAGGAGCCAATCCCAACCTTTACCAATATTAATAGCGAGAAGAGAAAGAAAAAGAAAAGTTTTCCGTGTGAATAGAAAGCAACTTGATACGCCATTTACCAACCCCACACCACGCACGAGCAGGATTAAAACAAAAAAACACCGCCACAATGAGGGAAAAAAAGAAAAAAGGAATAGAAAAGACTAACCCCCAGAACCAAAGCCAAAGCACCGACCGACAAACCAATCAACCGATCCCCCAACAGTCATATTTTTTATCTTTCCGGCCAACTCCATAAAGAACAAATCACAAGCCCAACCCAATTGCACAGGAAATAAGTAGATCATCTCCGCAGTAAGCGCTCGCCAGGTAACGGCGTGCGCCCGAGCGAGCCTCCTTGCTGCGCGTTATCCAAGTCCACACTCTCTCTCAACCCCCGGGCTAGCCTGCGGTTTCCAGCACGTCCCAGACTGCCACTGCGATATCTCGCAGACGCATAGTCCGAGTCAGCAGCAGTGGCCATCAAGCGTTCGTTGGTAGGATTGGTGGCTTCGAACGAACCGTTGGGGCGATCAGTGACATCGGAGCGGTCGCTGGAGGCGCTGAAGTAGCGTCGGTTGCCATGGAGGACTGGAGTTTGGAGAGCGGCACCGTTGGTGACGTAATGCGTCCTCCGGTGGGATACCTCAGGTCCTGGTGATCGTTCAGGGGTTATGCTCATGTGACGGCTAATCGGGTACTCGCGGTGCCGGTGACCCATTATGTCTGTTGCTGCGCGTGAAGGGGAGCGGAAGCTTTCATGACTTTCGTCATCGTCTAGTATTTGGCGGGTCTTGAGGAGCAAGGAGTTTCGGGGGCGCAGGAGGCCAGGAGTTCCGGGGGTCTCTTGGTCTACGCTCAGGGACAACCTTGGACTCGAGCCGAAGCCAGCCGCCGTAGATATCGAAGCGATGCTTCCTTTTCGTTCGGAGAGTCTCCCAAGCCCACGGTGGTTGCCCATTGAACTGTCCCGACCCAGGATGCTCTCCCTGCCGAGGATGCTCTCCCGCCCTCCTAATACGCTCTCACGGCCGAGGACGCTCTCACGCCCAAGTATGCTCTCACGCCCAAGTATGCTCTCACGCCCAAGTATGCTCTCGCGACCAAGCAGGCTCTCCCTTCCAAGCACACTCTCCCGGCCCAGAACGCTTTCCCGACCATGGGCCGTGTCCCTGCTAACCGGTCGAGCACCATTGAAATGTTGCGCAATATGATGCGAGTAATTTGCCGCGCCCAAGGAAGCTCTGTTCTCAGTAAGGGCAATGCACAACTCGGTCAGACTTCGACAAACACTATCAGCCTTGCGCCGCATCTGTCTATCGACAACTATCCCCGTAGCGCCTGTGCTGCCTACCGCACCTGCCAATGCAACGGCGTCGGCGGCAGCGGATTCCAAATATTTGAAAACGTCCGGAGGTATCAGTGGCTTCGACTTTGTCAGCGCAGCACGTAATAGTGGATGCGAGTTGGGTGAAGAGTGACTAAATGTTGAGTTTGGGGGCGAGATTCCGGTAGTAGAAGGGTTGTTTTGATGCCTAGGTGATGATGAAATCGTGGTAACAGTGGTTGTGGCTGTCCGCGGTCGCTCCCCCGACGAACTGGATGTGTTGCCCGCCGCTCCAACTCCCGATGCAGGCATTCGCCCAGTCAATTCCAGTCTTCGTATTCTTGATTTTAAATCATCTAGCTCATCCCATACCGTCGATGGAGCAGTAGTCGATACCGATGAGGAATCCTCCTGTCCTCCACCCCCGCTACTGGCGCCCCCACTGTGTTCCATCCTGCTGGCCGCGCCAGAGGAATCTGTTTGGTCATGGTCGATAATAGAGCCAGGGGATTGGTCGGTTGCATTGGGTGAGGAGTGCAACGATCGTGGAGCAATACCATTGGTGGGCCCATTGCGCGATCTCATGCCGGGTTCAGCCATTGAAAAGCTTCTAGTGTGACTGGAAGACGCGGGAGACTGATCGCGCCTGAGCATGCTGCTAAGCGGTCGAGTGAACGACGCCCGCGGGGTAACAACCCTTTGATCAACCAAATGATCTGTAGTCCCCGACATCCTACGGTCGCGATAGCGTGGCGCGGGGGTTGGGGCTCTAGGGTCACGCCAAATTTCATCGTGAGGACCGGCCGGAGAAGAGCCACGATTACTCGGCGAACGCGTTTGCGATGCGCGTAATGGTGAGGATGAGAAGGTATCGGCAGGAAGAGAAGACCGATGATGCGCATGATGAGCCAGTCGCGCCTGTAAAATTGTCAACATTACTTCCCCAAACGCCCAGGCTTCACAAAGAACAAAAAAAAAAAAAAAAACTCAAACCAAATAGCTCAAGAATTTTTATCGAATCACGGTTGATGAAAGTCTGGAAGGAAACGCACCCGAGGCCTCAGTCCTTTACTGTTTTCATTTTGACCCGCGGCAGAATTCGATCTCGCGAGGTTGAGGAATAAATCCTCCGTGCCAGGCTCTCCATCGATGCCCCCATCACCCCCGGATTCGGAAGTCCCGTTCCGTAAATCTTCCAAACCCCGTATTGTTTGTCCACTATCCCGCCCGGTATCGTCATCGTCATCGTCATCCCCATTGCCACCGGTCAAGTCCACCTCTAGCGAACCCGCCCTCGAGGCCGGTGGCTCGCCCTCTACCCGCCCCTTTAAACTTCCTCCTCTTGAAAAATGTGAAATGGTGCTGCTACTAGCGCTACTCCGATCACCAGTTGTTGTACCGTTAACTGGGGGAGCAACCCCTCCCCTATGTACACTTCCTCCGCCAACTCCCAACCCCCCATTATGTGGTGAAAAGCGATTATCCATCGCGATATTCCGTCGATAAGCGAGTGAAGGTGGTGGTCCGGATGTTGTTGCTATACCATTACTACTGAAGCGTGCAGGCGCCCTTTTCCCGGACGGTGTGTTTGACGAGGGCGAAGAGTGGGAGGTTGCAGGCCTAGAGACGAGTAAAACCGGGGACGCAAGTTTTGGCTGCGAGGGGGCCAAGGAGGTGTGGGGAGGGGAGGGGTTAGCAATGACCGAAGCGTGACGGCGATGGGTGCGGGTCACAGCGGGAGATGGCGGGAGTGTTGATGTTTTAGGGTGTTTCTGCGACGACGACGGCGCCGAAGGGGTAGATGATGCGGGCTTAAGAACGTCGCGCTGAGGTAGAGGGTGATGAAGACTACCAGCACGGGTTCGACCGGTACCGGTAATGATAGGGTTCTGCTGGCTTTGTTTGATGGCGATGTGCCTGTCTCTCATCACACTATCTCTCCGTAGCCGGTTACCATTAATAGGAGCGGAGGAAGCGCCAATACCGTTGCCGTTGCTGTTACTGTTGTTGTGATGATGGGAGGAAGAGGGACGGTCTTCGGTTCTGCGCTGGGACATTATCGCTGCTAGTGCTGCTACTGCCAGTCGCTGACCTCACCACCATCGATTCTTGCAAATTCAAGGTGGAAGACCGAATGAGTGATAGAGGGGGTTAATGCGTATGGAGAATAGAAAAATACAAAAAAATCTTGAACCGCTTCCCCCTCCTTACAATTAATCACCCCCTCTTAAAACGCCCCAATAAATCAATAGGATGAAATAAAATTGAAATGCAATGCCTACTAAAAGGTGGTAGAGCAGCGGTATATTAGTATCGATAGCCTCGAAATCACCGTAAAGGGAAGGCTGCAATTCCAATTCCCTTGCTTGGGCCCGACAAGAACTGTTTGTTGTATCCTGCCCGCCAGGAAGGTAACTCTCCCGGTAGACTGCTCGGTTCTGGCTGGGTGATCCTCACTCTCCCTCCCGGACCCTTCCCTTGCATCCAGCGTGTTTCCAAAAGAACCTTCCCGTCGCGCCGTCCAATTCCTCCCCGTTTCCTGTTTCTCGTTTCTTCCACACAACAACCCTCTTTCTCCCCTACCCGTGCGCCGAGACGAGCTAAGATATTGCGGGTAGACCGATTGAGTGATCGAGTGATGAATGGGTGAGCAAGAAGGAGAAGGAGATGAACGAAGGATGATGGATGATGGATGATGAACGATGGATGTGAGATCAAGCAAGATAAACAGTGTATGACCACGGGCGGGCGGGAACAAGGCAAATACAAAAAATGTAGTTTCCAAAGCGGGTCCTCCCTTTCACGGTTACGGCAGGGAAATGATGGAATAGGATGAGGGGGAAGGGAAGAAGAGGGAAAAAAAAGGAAAAACGAGGATAGAGAGTCAAGGCGTTCGGTCAGGCCTGGACCACCGCAGTAGATTGAGAAACACAACACGCGGATTGGATCGTACAAAGTAGATTGTCCGCAGACTCTTTTCTCCCCGTAGCAAGGAAAACTCAAAGTGGAGGAAGGGAAAAAAAATGTTTTACCTGTATTATCTAAGTCTACCGTACAGTATTACAAGTATCATAGGGCTCCCCACACTCCCAGAGTAGGAAAAGGGAGGGCGAGAATGGGTTCATGATTGTTTGGTTGAGAGGAATTCCCTCCAATGGGAGGAGGAGGGGGCTCGAAGCCCTGCGGATGGAATCTATGCCCATCGGGCGTTTTTAACCGTAGACTTCGAATCAATTCGCTGATACCCGTTTTGCCCCTTCCCAACCAACCAACCAGGTCGCACCGAGTTATATGCTCATCTAATCCTTCACTTCTACCCCCGCCCTATTTCCCTTTTTGCTTAAGAGATTTCCGAGTTGGGTGTTTGTTTTGACCGCCGGTGTTATTATCATCCTTTCCACAGCTATCTCGCAAATAACGAGTCGAGATTCCAACGGGTTGCTCGCAAATTCGGTTATTTCCCGTGTTACTCGAAATATGCCAGTAAATAACATGGGCAGGGTTTGGTTCAAACCGCTCCACTCCATCCCCCCATTCCCATTCCCCACTGGCGAACGAGCACGATAATATTGGATGATCTGGAGAGCACTGCACTGTGAATCAATACTTGTAAATAAACATGAGGAGAAACCTATTTACGGTGCGGTAGGGACCACACCTCCTTCCCCTCATCCTCCTACCTACCTCCTCCCTATTCCACACACTTTCCCCTCCCCCGACATCCACCAATTAAGCCCCGCCCCCAATCATGTGTTTTACTCTACAAACAGACGGACGGACAGATTCTCAACCCTACCCCATACCATAAATATGTACTCGTACAGTACTGTGCGAGTACCCTAGTAAGGTAAGTCATCTTTGTCCAGCACAAGCACGCACAATGTGAGAATGAGGGGGTCTACTGTGCCCTACCGTACATCAAACCCGTTTCCGAATTACTTCACCCCCTCCCCCACTCACTCACTCACTTCCTCACAGAATTCCTACAGCGCATGAATTCCTGCCCATACTCAATTCCATCGTGCTAACCTACTTGTCCCCCCTCTACTCGTACGTTACGGGTACGGTAAGAGTACCGTAGTGGATTCCACTTTTACGGGAGGGAGACGAGCTCGTTACAGTTCTAAAACCACGGGCCAAGTTCAGGATAGTACGGTACTCGTACAGTACTGTACTGTAGTACCGGCACCCTCCCCTTCCCCCATCCTTGCGTCTTATCTTTCTTCCTTGCGAGAGGGAGCCAAAAAAAAGGGGAATAGCATTCATTCTCAGCGGAACGAACAGAAAACTTTATGGCACTGCACCGGTACCGGTACTTATTGTACTCGTGCCTCCGGGCCCGGAATTGGCGCCCGTTCGCCCCTTCTCTGGGCCTGTGTGGCCCTTCCAGAACGGGTGCCAATCTTGGCGCGGAGACACGAGTTATATCCACGCGGGTCCATGCACGTGATAACAACAGGGATTACCGTACGGCATTCTACGGTGTTTTGACAACGCAGCAAAACAACCTTCTCTGCAAAAAAAAAAAAACCTTTGCAGCAAAGCACACTTACCGACAATTCGGCGACAAACAAAGTGCAAAAAAAGCACTCTACCCGACACACACCCTGCTTTTCACCTGCAAACCCCATGTTCTTCGCTTCTTCCTCCATTTCTTCCCCCGTTCATCCTTTTCTTTCTTGCGCAACCCCCCGGATCGAATCTTTATTAAAAACCGCATTCAAGTAGCTGCACGCTTTAGCCTTCTTCTGCGAGTACTCGAGCACAATACAGTGCGCTACTTAACCGTGTAGAATTCTGGCGCGCATAAGAACCTCACTACTGGTATCACACCCTACTGCGATTGAGGTTTTCAATGGGGGACCCTTTTAACCCCCACTCCTTTGTTTCTTTGTGGAAGTTACGAGGGGTCAGGGGGAAGAGGAGAGGGTAAGGGGCGACTGCACCATAGCTAGATGCCGATGCCGACGCCGATGTCGGTTTTACTCAAGTGGTCCTCTTACATGCATGGAGCACTGTACAGTACAGTACAGTACCGTACTCGAGTATTATTGTACTGTACAGTAATTCAAACTGCCGTATGCCGCTCCAATTATTACTCGAGTTCAAATGTCAAAAAAAGTGCCCCCATACCGTCGATCGCCCTGTGGTTAGCTATGTACCGTACTCAGTGCCTGTACTGTACTGTACAGTACTGTACAGCAAAACTTGATTAAACCAGTACAAAGCATCCAACGCCCGAGGCCCCCACCCCACCCGAACCCCACCACCATCATTCGCTTTAGACTTGTACTGTAGTGGGGAGAGCGAAAACACTTGAAGAATGATACAACAATGGTATTCCGCACGTAATAATACCTATGATACCATCTCATATGGATACAATATATATATATATATACAGGACCATCTCCCCATATCGCCCTTTCCCCTCCACCCATCCATACATCCATTCCCAAAAACTAGAAAATAAGACTAAAACTGAGATAAAACGAGAAAGAAAAACAAAAAACAAGCAAAGCAGGCAACCAAATACAAAAATAAAATAAAAAAGTCCAGATAATAACTCGAATGGGAGAGAGAGAGGGATAGAAAATAAACCCCAGGGATATATAAGGAAGGAAATGGATATAATCGGTGATTGTAAAATGGAAAAAAGTCTCAAACCCGTGAAAGTAGAGTGGAAGCGCGAGAGAGGAGGGGGAGGGGGAGGAAGGGTATCGGATCGGAAAAAGTAACCCCGAAAAAGGAAAAAAGAAAAAAGAAAAAGGTTTTACAACGAATGAAAATGAGGTATGATATCCAAAAAAGTTTTTTGATCTCGCCTAAGGGCAATAAGAAAAAGTTGAAACAAATAAGGATAAAAGGTGGCGGAAAAAATGAAAGAAGGAAAAAGGATAGTCTCCCCAGGAGCTCTCCTTCCCAGTCATCTCATAAATGTACAGTACAGGAGGGAGACGGTGAATGGGATAGGAAGCGAAAATAGAAATTAGGTATAATACCTTTTCAAGCGATTGTGAAAGACGAAAAAAGAAAAAAAAAATCGGATATTTGAGATTCGAGATCCCAACCATGAACCGGCTTAACAAGAGAAAAAGAGAAAAGGAAATCATGATCCAAACGACTGACACTGCACGCCGATTCCTTATGCGCTCCAAACCCGCCCGCCACCCTATCACTCTTCCATCTCTATCAACCCTCAAAATAAAAAGGAACGAAGGGGGGAGAATAAATAAAGAAGGGTATCGTTCGTGCTCCGGTTTCCCTCAAGTAAAGCCTCTCGAATATAGCAAAGATAAGAGGAAATGCTTTTTTTAGACCTCCCACCACCAAATTCCAGCCGCCTATGAACGTTCCTATCGCTGCTTCCGCAACAATCTACTCCCATTCTTTTCCGATTAGTAAAAAATAAGCCCATACAAAAGAAACCCAAAGCCAGCCCGACTGCCCCAAACCCATCCAAGCTCTCAGATTCAGCCGGTTGAGTCGCTCCACCGGCCCCACAGTAATTGCTACAGGACGTCAAAGATACTCCTAACGATGGGTGTCTCGCCGCGCTGCGTTGGACTCCTGGGATCTGTAAAGATGGAGGAAAAGTTTCCAGAGCGCCTCATCGGGACAGGAAAATAGGTGCTGTTCCGGGGGCTAGTAAAGTTCGGTGTAGGCGGGGGGAGATCATCGCCGTCTCCACTTCCGACATCTCGACCATATATTTCCTCGCGCTGAACAAGATATGCAGAGGATCGCAGCAAGGGAGGAGGGACAGAGCCCACGCGCGACTTCTCCGGGGCCCCCGCCACCCATGACTGAAGCGGAGAATCAGCACGCTCAGAAAGTGGTGTTGAAACCTTCTCTGGCCATGATTGTCGTTTGAAGGAAATATCCGAGGCCCCAGGAATCGTTATCATGCCCGGCGGAGCTGAGGAAGGCCCTGGAGAAACACCAGATATAAATCCACCATTTTCTGATCTCGTCCTCACCATTTGCGGAATTGGGCGATCTCCGGATTGACTCATGCAAGTATCCAAAGGCGACGAGGATGGTGAGTTCCGGCATACAGGTAATGGTGCTGTTTGTGGCTCGGGGATTGATTCCGACATCCCAGGTCCACCTGAGGGACCCGCTCTTCCAAAACCACCCCTAGTGTCTGCTTTCGTATGCCCTCGGCCCCCAGCGCTTCCTGCATTCCCCCCTCGCCACCCCGCCATCCCGGGCTGTGAGTTATCGGATGTGATCTTCTTCTTCCAATCCGTCAACTGGTAAATCAAGCTCATGTTCGGTCCAATCCACTTGCTTCGCCTTTTAACCGCGTTATAGGCATCCTGCATTGTCTTCCCGGGAGATTTAAACATGGCATAGGCGATCAGTAATGTCGCTGAACGGCTGACACCACATTGGCAATGAACCAGTACTTTTTTCCCTGCGCTCGCTCTGTCGTTAATCAGGTTCACCAAATGTGGCAAATCGTCCAGAATTGGTGTATTGTGATCCCATAGCATATGCACATACTCGGGCTCCTTGTATTTTGGTCCTGGTACCTCTAATTTAGGCTTGCGAGATGACGCTGATACGGGGGAAAATAAGGCTTCCTCAAAGGCGGTCCTAAAGCTTGCTTCCGTACAGGCTGTGTCGGGTGGCAGTGAGTCCGACTCCGCATCCTTGCAGCTGGCGCTAAGTACAGGCTTGGCAGTTGCCAAGTTCTTATCTGTCTTGAACGGGTTAACAACTTCCCTCGCAACATTCACAATAACATCGAACTGAGATGCGAGCTCAGCATCGGGCTCGGCGTAAAGATAGATATTAGGATCGAAAATGCAAACAGGGCCCGAAGGGTAGGCAGGCGATTTTGCTTCTCCGGATCTTGGTTCCTCATCTTCCTCTTCCATCTCATGTAGCACCTCAGGACTTTTGGGGGGCGAGTTAGTTGTTGAAGATGAGGAGGGCGAAGACGACAAGGAGTCATGCGCATTGTAAGAGTTGAAGCTTTGCCGCGGTTGAAACAACCGTGGCTGCCTGAAACCCGGGGTAGGAGGTAATCGCATGCCACCTGGAATACCATTGGGTCCAGGGGAAAGTAAAGATGGCGATGATTGATGATGCCTTAATACACTAACACCACCAGCCGCGGGACCCCGGACCGCAGACTTTTCGGGCAGGCTACCGGGTAATTTTATTGTCAATCCGAGGTTACTGGGTCTTCTTCGGGGGTTTTGCGCAGGCGGTGGTGGTTTAATAAATGCAGGGGAAGTTGGCGCTGACATTGAACGTGGGCTAGGTTGATTCATTTGTGTATTGGGCTGTGCACTAGACTGTGCCGGGGGTGGAGGCACATTGAGGGAAAGGTTTTTTGTGTTTCGGGGTTTTTTGCTTGGTGAAATTGATCGCCCACAACCGGGTAAAGGGCTCGGGGGTACAACAGGGTAATCTTCAGAAGACATGACAATGTTTCGGAAGGAAGAGAGTGGCGCTACTCGCACCGATGAATCTGGGGATGATTCAGGGGTGTGGTCTTCTGTGATTGCTGACCCGACAGTAGAAATGGTAGTTGTGGGTGAGGAGTTAGTTGATGAAGATGCAGATGTGGATACACTGCCGTTCTGTTGGTGTATAGAGTGTTGTAATGATATTGGCCCAGCGGGTACTCCTGGCATGGTCGGTTTGACGACACCAGCAAGGATGGAATGTGAATATTGAGAAGTCACTTTTGTAGGGGAGCATCCAGACATGTCGGCGTCAGTATCAAATATGGAGACGAACGACGGTACAGCAGGTGTCGACACGTCGTAGACTATTGATGTCGGGGCCGCTGGAGATTTACAAAAGGGATAACGGCGCTTTAGCGACAGTGACATACGCCGCGACAAGTTGGATTTCTGGGTAGGTGTTGTAGTTTTGAAAGGATTCTGTGGGCCCTGTCGATCCGTTGGTGAAGACGGATTAGACCTTGAGACTAGTGTGAACGTCCTCTTCAACGAAGGTGTGTCAGTCTTGCGCGAAGCCATCGTAGTGCCCGACTTGGAATGAGGGGAAACACAATGAGAGGACGGAACAGTGAAAAGAAACAATTCCTCAACCATGATCAAGAGTTGGATAAGGCTGGAAGGGAAGGAACAGTATTAAGGTGAGGGGGGGTGAGGTGGAGTAGATAGAAGGTAAAGGGATAGTACCGAGGATCCCCCTTTATCCAGTGACAATCAGGGTTCTGTGCCAGGTGTGGCGTCCGAGGTAGAGGTTGTCTTAGAACACGCCCAGCGATCTCAGCAACGCAAGCCTTGGATATTCCGGGAAAACGAACAATTATCGCGGAAACCCTCAGGGGCTTCGACCTGACAAATATGGGAGGGGACAGGAATAAAAAGAGTTCCCGTCCTTAGACCAAGCCTAATCGCAAGCTTTGTCAGTTGAAACTTGAATCGGACCAGGCGCTCGATCACTGGTAAAATGGTGAAAGCAAGGGCATAGGCGTATCAATGCGATTAGGAATGTATAATATCCAGGGGGTTAACTATTTACCTTCTTGTATTTTTTTTTCTCCTTCACCTCCTAGTACAAGGATACAGTTGGGTAAAGTTGAATCTGCGTGCGTATGTTGGTGTATGCGTATGTGGGTACGGTGCTGGGGTGGTAGGTGTGTCCGCGTGTGTCTGAGGCGGAGAGGATATCCAAGTATAAGCCTCCAATCTAGAACTGGCAACCATCCAAGCCCCAAAATAGAAGTGGGGACAACCGCCCAAATTTGGCCCAGTACTCCAGCAGGCGGTAAAGCTTACCGAAGTATGGGAATAAGTGGGTAAGAGGAAGAAAAAAATACAGTAAAATAAAAAATGGATCATAAATATCCCTCGGTACGTACCTGCTACAGACAGCCCCCTTTCGCGAGAAAATAATAATATCAATAATAATAATAAAATCCAAATGGCTGGTGTTGTGATAATTATAATAAAACAGTAAGAAGTGTTTGGGGGAATAGATTTGTCCCCAGCAAGATTAGCTTGATCAATGTTCCGTGAGGTCGCGCCTATGGTTGGTGTTTGCCCAGATAAACCGGTTTTCTCTCGGAGCAGTGAATTGTCGCTTGATCAGAAATTCTCCGTAGATTTTTTCGGTCTGTTAAAGAGACCAAATATTCCTCAGAGGGTCGAAAATTAAGGGGAGTATTATATCTGAAAAGGAGCGATTAGGGTGTAGCCACGTATAGTTGCTGCTAGAGATATCTGACAGTAGGCAAGATTCTCTTTTTCGGTAACTAGGTTGAAAGGAGCGTATCGAACCCGCAGTTCTTTATTTAATCCGTCGTGCGAAGAACGTCCAGCGTTGCCTCCTTATCCTAACCTATAGAAAAAAGGAAAAAAAGAAAAAAAATCCCCCAGCGAGTACAGATCTCTCTTCCGTCCCCGCTGTTCTGCAAATATTATAGTGGTTCAAAGTTCACCGGGCGACTGACGTATCTCTCCTCAATGTCGTTCTGTCGTCCTCTCGATTGAGCCTCTCTGCCTCGTAAAAATTTCCCCACCCCGTTCGAAAATCAGAGTAACTGGAATGTTCGGCCGCTGACTCGATAGAAGCGAAAACGACGAGAAAGCTGCTGCAAAACTGAGCCTCCCTTCTGAGTGGTGAGGAAAAAAAAAA
>QLOI01000189.1:0-18008 GCA_003313605.1 Tuber umbilicatum | reverse complement strand
AAGTGAGTCGGAAACCCAGCAGTATATGATGGATTCTAAAAAGGCCGGCCAATAAACCGCTAAAAACGCATATACTCGTCAGATGTTGACGCAGAGTAAGGAGCAACCGATGTGGCCCACGAAGAACAGTTCTTCGCTTGAGAAAGTACTGGCGAGGCTAAACGTGGGAGAGGCGGAGAGGGGGTTACGGCCAAAGGGCAGTGTCTGCACCCAGAAGCGTGTTTGTTTTGGCTTGGGATGAAGGAGGAGGGATGAGGGTGGTGGTGGTGGTGGTGGTGGTGGTGAAGGTTATCTTTTCGGGAGTGCAGTGCTGTGGCAAGAGAAAACGACTTACCGTCTTGACAGAAAACTGTATTCAGTCTTGGAGCGGAAGACGAAATACAGGAATCCTAGCAGGAAAGAGGGAAGAACGAGCTAACCCCGACTAGGTCGCAGCGTCCGACCAGGAAAATCCACAAGCGGGCAGGTTGGATTGGGTGGTGAAAGGGAGGAGAGGGAAACCCTGAGGAATGGGTATCATACGGGGAGGCGTCGGAGGGAGAGAGGGGAGGGGTGTAGGAGGCGGCTCTAACACAAAGCCGCCGTCTCGCAATGCGCTGGGGGGGTGGGGGAAGGGAAAGCAGAGAGCTGGCGCTGCTGCGGTATTGAAATCAGCTCAATAGGGTAGCAGTTCACCTGTTCGCCCAGTGAGCACACGAAGCAGAAGGGAAACAAACAGGTGCGGGTAGGGGAAGGCAAGAAGCAGAGCAGATGGAATTCGAGCCAGGGAGATCCCATACATACCCCGATCACAAAGCCGATAAAAGAAAAGGGACAAATGATTCAAAAACGAGAATTAAAAATAATGAAATGAGCTAAAGGTACGGCAGAGCGGTGCACATCCAATCGCCCACTCAATCGGGCTTTTTTCAGTAGACCTGGAGAGAGTTCGTGAGACCATTTTTAGGTACCAACAAACACTCCAATAACTGCACTCGATTTACCCCCCAGAAAGAACAATGTGAGCACTGGGAATGTCAGAATGGTGGGTACCCAAGATAGCATCACCTCCCTCCTGAATTTCTCCCGCCATGCATCACAGCCGATAAACCCTTGCAACCTCCACACATCCGCACTTTTTCACTCTGTCTCACTATCCACAATCGGTTTAGCACATTGGCAAGTGCCACTGTGCGTGTCCGCCAAAGGAAAATGACTAACCTTATCCTGACTGGTGCTCAAATCCTGATTGTTTCAGAGTTGAATGAAAAACATCTCGGTGTTAACCTTGAGATGGACATCTCCAGGCAAGATTCTTCAAGTAATACGAGTATTATAATACTGTACCCGAGTGTCCATACCTCCCGGGACCCTGCCGTACCAGTACGGAAGGTGCCCTGTACCGGTATCTCTTCAAGCTTTTTTTTTCTCTCACCTCCAGGGAGTTGAGTGCATTGATTGAGGAGAATCTCTTTGATCTCTTACTCGAACAGAAGTAAAATAAAAAAAAACCCCTCGAGGTTTCACATCAGCCAGAGGCGTGCTCCGCTTGGTCCATGGTCTGTGGCTGGATAAAACCATCACGAGTATGATAACCCTTATGATACTTTAGCGAGTCTGGGGCGCTTCAGCCACAACCTTCCAATGTGGGAATGCCGCGATTACGCCCGCTACAGCCACAAGATGCTCAGAGAACGTTTCAATCCCGAACCATAGTATAGGCGAGCCGATTGGCTGCAATGACCATCATCAAGGCCGGGGCGAAAATGGTATATCAAGACTCTGGGGAACGATACAGTGCATGGACCGACGGTCTATATCTCGAGTCGATACGAATCGAGTACGAAATGGCTTCCCTCCTTTCCTTAACCATGCGTATGATATCTGCCCGGATCCAAGAAACCAGATTAGCAAAAACCATCCATGGGAGGAGGAGAAATGACGTTTCCTCCACCGTAATGATAGTTGGGCATGCTCTGGTGAAAGCAGGCACCCGAGTATCTGATCTGACGCAGGGGCCATCTGACAGCGAAACCTGAACATCTGCCAAATTGTAAAACTAACCGAAGAGTGGCCATCGCAAGGAGCGGCAATGGCTAAGGAGGGAAGCCAATTGAGTCGGCACAAGTGCCAGGCTTCGCGAGCCAATGGGTGGAGGTGATGGACAAGTCTGGGGCCATCACGAGGCAGCGTGGACGATGAACTGGACGTTTCGCGTGGCATACGGCTAATAGTGGACATTTCATTTGCCAGTGAGAAATCTTAAATTAAACGCATCAAGAACGACGCTGTAAAAAGATACGATTAAATTGCATCCTACTCATAGGTGTTTAAAATAGGCAAAGGGTGTTCCCGCCCAGTGTGACTGCTCGACAGGGAGAAAGCAAGGGGCCGTAATGTGAGTGACGGGTGATGATGACAGAAGTGATGTGGCCATGCGGTCACGGTCACGCGGTGGCTCGTGCCGGAATCAAAATCTCGCCACACGGGAAACGCCAAGATGGAAAGTAACTGCGATCAATTGCGGGCGCGAAAATTAATCTTATCAGCGGTTTTTGTAGGAAAGCGGGTTGAATTGGTAGTGATACCACTCGCGTAGCAGCTGCGGAGAGCTCAGGGACGGTGATGCAACAATGGAAACTTGAAACGCAGTCATTGTTTGAGCAGCTGAAGTTTGCTAATCCATTGAGCTCGGGTTGGTTCAGAGTCTCGGGGTCGTTCAGGCAGAAATAGGCAAGCGGCATCGGCCCCACTTGGAAAGGTTCCGTGAGGAAACTGAAGTACCGGCACGGCACTCGTGTAGCACGAAAGGGGTAAAGCTTACCGAGTGATACATTATGATCCTAAACCATGTGCTTACGTATAATAGTGGTAGTTGAGCTGCCGAATCGGGAATGAATGAACTATTATCAGATTCTGTAGCTGGTTTCTCGGATTCCGGACCACACTTCTAGCTCATGGAAATTGCTGCTACGCGGCCGGGGATGATGATAAGGACTGAGGCCTATTTACCGATATTCGTTTATATTATGTCATTGGTATTCTATAGTAGCCGTACCGAGGTGTATGAAAACTTCTCCACGATACAGCAGTGTTCAAACTGCAAGGCAGAGTGCCCTGCCATATTAGCTCCGCTCATGGTTGTTGTGTCCATATCATGACACGCCTACTTTGTTCTCTCTAACGGAGAGCGACAAGTCTCTTCTGCCTCTCAACCATGCTCCTAACGCTCAGAGACAGTTCACGCTTTGTCTCCGCTCGCGCGTTGGCGTTGTTAAGTTTAACCTCCCGCGTTCGCCATGGGATACATAGAGAGTCACGAGAACAGGTTTTGCAATCCGAAAAGGAAGGCCTTATACTACGGGTTTACGTTCCTGCCTTACAAGCATGTCGCCCGATACTCCACGCTCAAGTACCCATACGAAGAGAAAGTGTTCCAAACCTATGGCAGCATACTTCTCCAAACATGTGATAGAGAGTACTGGAGGCCCGCGATCGAGCCAAGGTATCATTGAAGCCCGGAAGCAGACTCACTGGTGGGCTCAAATCTCCAGGGCCTGAAGCGCTACTGCTGTCGTATCTAAGATACCTCTTGATGTGGGTTGAAGTTTCGCTCCAAGATTCAGTGTAGCAGAGGCAAAGCGGACCCCTGTTTTTAGGGCGAAGGGAGTTCCGCGTCTGCACTCGGTCCCTGAAAGTTACGACATTAACTAATGGTCGTCATCAGGTTGTTAAAATTATCCCTACACTTTTTTTGAGAAATTAGTCAGATATTAAATATATACAATATTTTAGGTAGCAATAGCTGTTCTAAGTATATTGAATGGAGTTAGTGGGGGCGTGCTACTGGACAAGTAGAGGAGGAGATGGGGCGGAACTGCTAAACACAGCAGACTGATAATAGGATTTCTGGCCGAGCAATATTTCATGATTCTGCGACAAGAGCGACATCCTCTATGCTGATGTTTCCTCGGTCCTTTCACCACGTTTAGTACGCACCCACTACCAAGGACACACTCACCTCGCTATTCCTATGCCACAACTCGGTGGACAGGCCCCAAAATATCCTGCCCGCTAGCTCTACCTAGGTTAGAACCTACGGTACTGCTAGTTGAGGAATTATTGTAATACACAAATTACTTAGCTAGTAGGTGATATTATACTATGAGATATTATACCATAAGGTTTTTTTCGAGTTTTGGGTGGGGCCTGCGTACCGTACTCGTACATGTAAGCTTCTATTTTCTCCCATAGAGAGCTCTAAGCCTCGTTATGTTACCGCACGGGCACAGGACTTGTGGCTTAGCCACTTTTGGGCTGAGTCAGTCAGTGGAATTGAAGTTTGGTGTTTTTGAACGCTTCGGTTAACGACAGTGAAGCTGTACGGGGTGCAATTTTGCGTGTGATACCGCATCAATTGTGGAGACTCGCCTGCCGTTCGTTTGTCAATATACCGGTAGGAGCTTTCTTTGTGGTCTGTCTCAAACTTACAACAAAGCGCCTTGCTTGGCCCTTTATGGCTAAAACTAGGCCTATTGCGGACCGTGTTTGATGTTTTACTCTAGCCCCTTACTCGAGTACATTATTTCAACCAATCATACTAGCGGCAGGTGCAATCTCTCCGGTTAATGTGGTATCAGACAGGTCTTCTGTTGTCTGTCGTATGTTTGGTTCCTGTCATTTATGTGTACTCTAGGAGCAAGTAAGGCAGAGCTGAGATCGTATTTAGCATTCTGTGGCTTTGGTTAGCTCTCTGTGGGAGTTGTGGTTATGATCATAATATTTTGATCTTGATACGAGTGTTGATGTAGGGCGTGCTGAGGTCCTGGACAACTAGACAACTAAGCTGCAGCGGTGAGCAGGTTCTCGAGGGCCAATTCGTATTCTTGTTAGCTCCTTTACCCTGTCCCGGAAGTATCAACCCCCCTATCAGTATGTATCATAGTGTTACTGTAAAGAAATGCTGATTTTTGAAAGTGAGGGTCTGAGAAAGGGTGTGATGCTATGGCTAGAGTAAGTGATAAGTGCAGAGAATGTCTACGGGAGGTTACTGTGAACTGTTTTAAGATTCCTACCGAAAATGAGAGGGAGCTATGAGCAAGGGGAACAGGATGGCGAGTGGAGATCACGTACTCTTGAAGCTTGACTGGCCGACCAAAGTGCTACGTCGTTGGAGTTGCCTCCTCTGGTAAGGTCCGGTGTTTTTTGTTTTTTTTTCACACTTCTCAAAGCTCAGAGCTGCTGAGCACCTCTTTTCCAAAGTAGGGAATTCCCAACTACATACCGGTAGCACATAAATTTAATAAGGCACAGACAATTTCCAACCTCCCACTTGAACTATCCGATAACGTTCCCAATCATCTTCCCCCCTCACACAAAAGCATATACTTGAGCTTTGGGTTCTCTTAACACTACAATAGACCAACCTCGACCCGCACCCTTACCAACCCTCCCCTAAAACGTAACATATGGTATGTTCTGCCGGTTCATGACCGAATCCGCTTTACTCGAGTACTGTACGCGCACCTCTCGTTCAGCGATAGTATGATATCGGCGTAAACACCGGTATCAAATACCCGAAGACATAACCCGGATAAAGCTCCCCCCGACCACGCTATCGTGCTGCGATATGCCTCTCGTCATTTTTCGGAACCCGCTATCTCCCATGCCCCGAAACCTAAGTGCAGGACACGTATTGCATTCCTGGGCGGACCAGGTGCGGCAAAAGTTGTCGAGGTTATCGTATCCGATAGGCAGGATCTCAAGTGGTATAGTTAGAGATGGTGAGGGGGGGGAGCTTTTTGTTTTACCATTTCTTCGTCTACTTGTGGTCCTCGGCTTTGGAATAATGGGCCTATTGTCACTCGGTACGAGTACTAGACCGCAACATGATACGGGTTTTCACCCCTTAACATTACTACTTGTGTAGCATTATTGGCGTCTCCGTGTTTTCGTGTTTAAGGGGAAAGATAGGTGGTCCGATATATATCGTCGAGGGCGCAATACGGTATCCCCCAGCAAAATTTCAATGATCATTGGGGTATGGGTTATGTCTTATTGGGGCTAAATAAATAAAAGGGAACCGTATCTAGGATGAAAATAGGATACTTTGTTCCGAAGGATCCGTAATTCAGTCCTAGTACATAAAGGGGGGTTTTTGTCAAATAGTAGGAAGGTAGACTGAAATAAACAAGTGTAGGGTTTCGTATTACGGTGTTTTAACCAGCTGAACTATATAGAGAAATTCAACACAATTTCAGTGATATCCATCCTCCGGTGAATTGGGGAACTGAAGGCCACCGCTAGCATGACGAAAAAACACAACCCAAAGAAAGGGGAAAATATCAGGTACTATATTGCTCGGCGGCGGGAAAACAACCAGTGCAAAATGTGCCGTACAGAAGGGCAGTATTACCGTAGGTCGTTAGGTAGAGGGGGAAAGGAGGGAAATTGCTCGGCATGGATTCTATACTCGTACGGGGTCTTCAAGAATCACCCAACTCCAGATCACTTCATGCATTTCTGTGGCAGCAGCCGCCCGCGATTACCAGCCTTTGAGTCTTGAGAACCAAATCTATAGGGGATCATACGCCGATGCCGATTTATTCTCCATTTTTTGTTTGAATTTATTGAAGTAGCGACAAACATCACCAGAGATTTTGTACCAATGGGCCGGCACGTTTTTTAAAAATGGTTAATCATGCCTAGCCACTCTGGACAAGGACAGAGGGACAGTTCTTTTCAACGACCGTCTTTTGGTAGGGAGATATAGCCGGCAGAGTTCGGGAATTGTTCTGGATATCTGTGGAGGCACCCATTGTGATAATTAGCTTTAGGATGTGGGATTCAAACCGAACATCATCCACTGGCCTTTGGGCAACCCTCTCCCCTGGGCTATGCTTTCCCTTCCATCGTTCAAATCACCCATTTCTACTAACTACTAACTTGCGAGTCACGGCCGGCAACCGCGAGTCCCGGATCCGTGTGGCACGCACCAAAAATTACCCCTAGCTAGGTATATATATCAGTAACGACCTGCCTTCCGCACTCTAGCCTTGTGTTTAGAGAGATTGGGACAACACGAGTATCATCAGTACAGCAAGGGGAAATGTCTACAAGGCCGTGGACCGCAAAGCGCTCGATGGATTAATGTATCACCGAAGCAGATGGCACAGGAGTGCCAGACACTCGTACGCTGGTACGTAAAGTCAGTTCGAGTTGTGATGATACTCATGCCTAATAGCTCCTTTACGTCACCCGGTTCCCGCATAACTCGCCCCGGTTGCTCTGGGAGTTTAGCATGCCCTATCGGTCAGGTCAGTCAAGACCAGGAATTCCACAGGCATAGCTGTGCTATTCCAAAGTCTTGCCGACCACTAGCAAAAAGGCTCACGTGTCCCCACGTTACGCCCTCTCCAGGGATATCACATGTCCCGGTAGAGGGAATGATCGGGGCATGGGAGCGGACAAGGATCCAGCGCTTGACTTCTTGAATGATGTGATACCAGGCGTTGTATCCTCCTCCGCCTTCACCCCTCCATCTGTCCCTCTCAGGGAATGCGACTCCTCTATTCTCTCTAGGGGAATTATCACCTGTCCAGAAGGCTGTCGTCACCCCTCGGGTTTCTCGGGGTTTTATTCTTAATCGCAATTTCCTACAGCTCGCTCCCTTTTTAGCTATGGTATAAAATTTACCTCTCTGAAACTTTCAGAACCAGCCTGAGCATATACTATGGCGCCGAGAGAGGGGCGGCACGAGAAATTGAGGAACTGTTAAACTGAAGGCGTTAGAGAAAGCGATAGTCACCATTGCCTACAGGGATAATTGAACTTGGGACCCTAGGGAAACTGAGTTCGACGGGACTATGTTGTTTTACCGTTTGGCCATAGCCCTGGCTTTATGGGTTATGTTTCTGGAATTATATTCGCGAGGTTGGAATCGAAATAGACAAAACGGACTGGAGTGTCGTCGCGAGCTACCGGAATCCACACCTTGGAAGCATGGCCTGGTAAGGATAAGTACTTCGAAGTGGGGCCATTTCGGAAGCGGTATCTCCGTCAAGGGCCGGAGGAGGGGTTAATGGCCAGGGCATGACAAATCACAGACATTGACAGCTGATTGCCAACGACAAGCTCTCTATGTGTCGAAGAGATATAATTACCACAAGGATATTATTATAGTAACCAGAAATCTGTGCCCGGAAGAGGACTACTGATTACATATACAATCAAAGGTGCTCGGCTTTATGGTATTCCGTTGCAGTCTTCCACGCCCTGGAGGAAGTGGTAGGAATGTATGAAATATATTTAGACACTCTGGCAGCAGAAAAGTTGCCAAAATTATCTTATACGATAAACGGGAATTCATGTGATATCGTTAAAGGTGCCGATCGTTGGTTGCTCGCCAGAGCAAAACTTTCTATTTACGATTTCTTTGTCCAGTCCCTGACGTAGCTCTGAAGCGGTTACCCAGAGCATCACTCGTTGCCAAACTGCCAAACGCAGTTCCTTGACACCCTGGGACCACCAGTACAGGCTCTCCCTTTCTTTCTCGATTAGGGGGAAAAGTGGCTAATTTGAGCCTTTGGGGGATACTATCAAGCGTATAATCCCATGAAATACTCCATTCTCAGGGAATATCACTAATCAGTGAATAAGATCTAAGTTATGCCGCGAGATGTAATAATAGATATAGGAAACAGCAACCGTATCTGCGGCAGCGTGGAGGCGCCCTGTTCAGAAACCCTTAATTCAGCGCTGGCGCGTGCTACCCTCCGGGAGGGGAGACTAAAATACTACAGTGGGAACTCTCGAAATCCACTATCAGATCACAAACGAAAACCAGACCGTTAGCCCACGGCAATTTTACCAGAGTTTGAGTGATTAACAGAATTGCGATACGGGTTGGTGAGATCCAACACGTCTGGTGGGCTGATCTTCTGTGATACAGCATCAGGAAATGCTATTCCTTCTCTATGATAGAGGGGTTTTTGTCCCCAAATCCCGAGATCACAGGGCTGCGAAGATCGTGGGCCCCAAAAGGGCTTTATAATACCGCAGCTATTTCCAAAGGGCTCTGGAACGTGAGACGCATGTTCTTAAGCCCAGGTTACAGCAGTCCCCCAAAATCCGACGCTTGCAAAATCATCATTTATACCATAACTCATCTATTTGCGTGCAATCCCTGAGACCTTTTTTTAAAATAAAATAAAATAAAATAACGTTAGCTGGTATCATATATAAGTGCCGTATAATCAGGGGAAAGCTAGAACACCAGCGAGAGTCAGAACCCGTGGCTTGAAGAAGAAATCGCTCCAAGAGGAAACGAACAGTATTTTAAAAACAGACGCTACATGATTCGCAGAACTTTATCTCTTTGAGCAGTTCGGTTTCTTCTGAAGGCTAGTCGCTCTTCGCCGCACATTGTTTACCCTTGCTAGGGTATTCTGGGTTTCTCTATATTATATGGTATAAGGGCTCATCTTACATTACTTAGCCAGCTATGCCGACTTTATCGACAGTTAGGTATTAGTTATGCTCGAGCGAGTAAGGAGGGCCGGGGGCCGCCTGAGGGGCTGCCCCCAGCGTGAGGAAGGCGCATACCGGTATTGTAGACTACCGTATCATACCCTCACGGGGAAGGGGCTCGGAGGATTTGTGTAGGATATCATACCGCTATGATAGTCAGCTAAAGGCTCTTAGAACGTGGGGGATTATAAACACGTGATAGGTATTCGGTATCGGCATTCCGCTGCGGATGAGATGAGGAGGGGTAAGTGCCCCCCACACTGGGTCGGATATATCTTAGGAACGGGCTTACTACTGCCAAAACCCCTTTGCGTTCAGAGGAATAATATGTTCTAATGTTATCGTATTATACCCAGAACTGCGGAATCAGCAAAGAGAGGTGCTTAGGGTTTCCCCTTCTTCCCCTTTGGCTCAAATGCCAGGAATGCCTTTGAGTGGGTCGAGTACTGTACTGTACTGTACCATGTTCCAGACACGCAGCTCAAACACACTACCTATAAGTTACGTAAGACTAAAATACCCTGCATCTACTCGAGTACACTTGCACCACAACCTCGTCCAGGAACTGTGCCCGGCTTTCAAGTCGGTTCGTAGTTGTGGGGCGGTGCAGCAACCAGACATGACACGAGTGATTTCCTATGATAACAAATTCCCTGAATGTGGCTATAATGCCGGGTTCTGGTTTATGCTTGCCGATATCACATATCTATTTTTATTTATACGAATTGCGCGATACGGTGGGGTCCGTGTGGAGAGAGCTCAAGAGGTTATAATTAGAAAGGAACCGGGTTTCTAGAAGACTTCTATCCGGTGACACAGTTTCTTATGACGAGTATCTGGAACAACTCCTAGCTGAGGCGTCCGCTTCGCTGCGATTACCCCGGACATGAACAGATTTGATATCTTTTACTACCGTAGCGGTATCGTGCGCAAATCCATTTTTTTCGAGATACGGTTAGTATAGGGCGAGCCATGGTTGAAGGGTGGTTTGGCACAGAGCGTTTGTACAGTATTATCACCTACTCCGAGCCAAGGGAGACGCTCTTTCCCTTCTACGATACCGCCCCGCAGATCACAGACCTCGTGATATCCCCGCCGCGTAGCAGCTCGATACCAGTTCCTGAGAAATGCCAAGGCCTTCAGTTCAATCTCCCGTCCGCACAAAGCGGGGCTTGTCGTTTCTCCTGCCCCACCTGATGGATCGCTCGACCATACGGTGTCTATGGTAGTTATATGAGGGGGGGGGGCGCCTGGGCCCTTCCTGCCAATCGCACGGATGTTGATTGGTTCCTTGGACATCTCAACGCTGGGGCTAGCTAGCTAGCTAGCTAGGTTTTTCGCGGATCATTAGCACGGGAACGAGCAGAAGTATTCTCGGGAGAGGTTACAAATGCCGATCGCCGGTGGCCGACTACAAGACCCCCGCGGGGTGCGAAGGGGCAACCACTGACGGAACATCAGTGACGAGGAATGGTGGGTCCGGCCGTGGGAGAGGCGGGGTACGGAGGGGGTAGCAGATCGCGGATGTTACATATGGTTGAAGCCCGTCAGGTACTCGCGTATCATAGAAGAGTACAGGTACTGTGTACTATGATATGATATTCGTGACCTGCAGTGATCTAGTTCAGGGCATTGCGTCTCACTTTTGAGGCGGGAGTTTCGAGCCCGTATCTGACCTCTGTTACTCATAGTGTGCCATCGGTAATAGGCACCGTGCTCTTAGATAATACATTATACACGCTTTAATTCCAGCTTCGGTACTCATACATAAGGGGTAATACTTGCTGCTTGCTTTGGTGTGATACCGCGGCGAGTACTCTGGAGTCTTCGGTGTCTTGTCACATTGTCAGGTCCTCTCAAACAAATAGGCACAGAATCACTCGTTATTGCTCAGGTTGGATTCCAGTTTGCAGAGGGCGCTTTTCGTATGTTTGCGTCTGAGGGGTAGAGTTGGTGCTGGATGAGACGTTGTTCCCCCGATAAGAGACTGCGCAGTTTATTTTACACTAGCGCATAGGTTATGCACCATGAGGGCCCATAAGTACTCGAACGCATCCCCATCCCATCAACGATAGCACCTGCAGCCTGGTACTAGGAATTGTCAATTAGGGACTCTATGATGGGACAGCCCACAATTATTTCAAGCATATTAAGACGCCGTATCATCCAAGTCCTTGCAAATTTTCTCCTCGTAATAAACCCGCCTCCTTTCACCATTCTGTCTCCACACCTACCCAACGCTCCCAGTCGTCTAGTCCGACTGAAATTGGTCCATGCGCCCAGTAAGGCACTTATGCCTAGATTATAATGCCGTAGGATAAATGGCTTAGTAGGAATGCTTCCTGGTAGGTGCCGAATAAACTTGATTAATCGTCCTCCGTCGTCCTGACCCCGTCTAGGACGGGCTGGACGACTGGAGGCACTGCGTCTACCCCCTCCAGGTCTACCATATCAACCATCAGATCCACAACAATGGCTTTGTTCCTCCCAACATGTCCAATCCCCTTTCTCCAGGGTTGCATAACAATCGCGGCATTCACCAAGCAGGTCTCCTCCCTTTCCACAATCCGAGTTAAGTCGACCTTAAACAACTTTTTACTCTCTGGTGCAGGGTCCGAGATCTTGGTAGTGGATTGCTCCTTGTACTGGTCATGGCGGGATTGATTATCCCACTTAACCACTTCTACACCTCGCCCTTGGTGGGCGTGGCCGAATACATGCAATACTGGGCGGACGTTCCAGAGCGTCTGTCGGAGGTACTCACAGCCGATTTGGGGGGTTTGTGGGCTATCAAGGTGATATTTTGGCGGGCCATGGGTAACCATAACCTGAAGGGTTAGATTTCCTCAATCATTCAGCCGTACGAGAGTGAAGTGTCAAACCTCAGTATCCGCCGGAACATTAGCCCACAAACTCTCGCCTAGGCAGCTTGGCTCCTCATACCCGAACCCCCACATACCATCCTTCTTGCTCCACGGCGAGCCAAATACCTTGAACGTTCGCCCATCTTTTAACACAACCCTCTTGGTCTCGTGATTCAGATACACAATACCCCGACCCCTCGCCTCGCTGCTAACGAATATTTGTAAATTTTCCTCGTGTGATTGGCGATTACTATTGTGGAGGTGGTCGCCGAATTCTTTGAAAAATAGTGGGTCGAGGGTGACTCCATCGTGGTTTCCTACCAAACTTACCGGTACCCTATTTAGCTCTATTAAAACTGCCAGGGCTAGGGGGCTAAATAACCAGCAATCACTATTTTCACCTCATGTTCTAACCCGCCTATCCACTCTACAGCTTTCTTGAGTTCTGTGTGGGAACCGGCGTTGGTCATATCCCCGGCGTGGATCAGGACATCTCCATCTGGAGGCTTGAATTGGATGTTGTGAGTGTCGGATATGCAGACTATACGGATTTTCTTGCGGCCTGAAGCTGGGGGTTGAGGAGGTTTGCGGGAGGGTGGAGATATCGTAGGTGTAAGGGTAGCCATGAATGCTTCGAAGATGGTTTAGGGGTTGCCGATGATAGGATTTGTTTGTTATATTCGACTCACTCAAGGACGGAAAAGCTACGGTGCGATAGTGTCTGACTACTCGTAGAGTGTAGAGTGGGGTTGAGGTGGAGTTGGGAGCTGTGGCTTGCATACGGTAAGTGGCGTTAATTCTTCTCCGTAACACAAGCACAGGAAAATACCAGTACGAGTGCAATATAAAGGGAGCTACTTTTACTCGTTAGTTAATTAATAAGCTACAACTGTTGACCACTGGATAGTGCCCTACTGGTAGACCATTGCACGCCTTCGTCTGATCCAGAGTGCTGCTGCTGAATTATGATGCCTCAAGCACGAGTACCGTCTCCTAGGTACAAGTGCCCGAGCAACAAGATGAGGCTCCAAAGCCTGCAGGAATAAAGGCACAGTGCGGTGGGTCAAATAATCTGCATAAACATCGCATTGAAATGGGACATAAGATGATCCATGCTATTGAATGAGATGCCCAATATATATCAGTTCCAAGCAAGTGCATAAGCAGTCGTCGTCCCGATTGCGTGTAGCAGATTTGCTAATGGCCACCAAGAGTAGACCCGAATTTACTTACGGGTGCTGTTGTAACAATTATATTTCTAGCAGGTGCTGCTGCATTGTCCTGTGCATTTTCCTGTGCGGTCGTCTCGAATACATTGTCCTACATCGCAAGTATCATCGAATCACCTGATAATATCCGGATCTGGTGCCTCCTAGGAGATAGAGCAATCAAAGGAAGCTGGGCCCAACAGCCACCCGGCTGCACAGAACACCGGAGGACCTCACACCTGACACTATCTTCAACACTTTGTGACAGCCACCGATCAGGATAAGATTTCACGAAACCTCCCTAACAAAGCCTCCTCATCGCGGTTCGGAATCTATCTCAGTCCTCTCGCCAACCTTCAAAATGTCTCCTACCCTCTCGACCCTCATTCGCTCCGGACCGGTCCACCTCCTCGCCTTCGGCACCCTTTTGGGATCTCAGTTCTACCAGGTGAGCCATCCGTATCCTCTACTCCCCACACGGGAAAGCTAATTCCCTCCAAGTCATTTATAGGCGGGGTAATGGCCTACAAAGCTCTCCCCCGCCCACAATTCTCCCAACTCCAACAAAGGATCTTCCCAGTCTATTTCACCCTCCAAACCGTTCTCCCGGCCGTCCTCCTCCTAACTCACCCCTCCGTGTCACCAAGCTCCCTCATTAACCCCTCGTCCCCGTATTTCTACAATACCGGACTTCCTCTACTCATTGTTCTCGGTGCATCCCTGGCCAATTTGATTGTGATTGGTCCGGCCACCTCAAAGATTATGCGCGAGCGTAAGATTCAAGAAACCAAGGAGGGGAAGAGATGTTACGATGAGGGGCCTAAGAGCAAGGAAATGGCGGCGCTGAATAGGAGGTTTGGAGCGATGCATGGAGCCAGTAGCTTGATCAACTTGATCGGATTGTTGGCGACTGGTTGGTATGGTGTTATTCTTGGGAATAAAATCAGGTGGTAGCTTGACGAGCTTGCTTGTTGAGCTGAACGCGAGTGCAGAGGGTTGGGTGGAAGGGGTTTTATGGGGAGTGTGCAATGTCAATTGATGCGCTATTTCCGATATCACCCTTGTATGATACGTTAAGAAATACAGCTTTTGGTGGTTTAACTTTATTCCCATGCCCTTCCTTATTATGATGCAGTATTTAGCTAGTGAAGCAATATTGATTCCTGAACATCCCCATTTTGGACCCCGGTTGGACTCGGGACCATATGAGTACGAGTACTCGAGTACAGTACTCGTACCGGTAGAGTTGTCGATCACTCGAGTAGTGCCGCGGTTTAGAGCACGGGGTGAACTCATATTCTCTCTCCGGAAGAACCCCAGCCCCAACCGAGAGTTTCTTTGGGATGTGTATTAAATGCATGACTTCTTTAATATATGAAGGGGAAAGGTAGTAGTGTATTTTGTTGTTTATTTTCCAAAGGTTTCATGTTTTGTCCGAATTATTTATTACATAGTTGTGCCAATTCTTGCCATACGAGTTGATTTTTCCGATTATGATCGCAACTTCGAGGAGTCTGATTACCCAACGAGACACCCAGCTTGAGTGGTCGCCTCTGCGACGCTAGCGCTCCCGGTATCACACGAACAACTCCACGAACAAAGACAGCGAACCACAACACTAGACACATCATCTTCCCTCCTCCTTCCTCTCCTCCACCTCCACTTCTACCACAACTCTCCTCACTTTGGCCTGACCCCGTAAAAATAACACCGCTAACGAGGAGAAACAATACCAACATTAAACATGCCTCGCAGAGGGCTTATCGCGCTACTAGTCACCGGCGTACGTTTCCCCTTGAGCAACCTGAAGAGTAGCGAAACTAACTGTAACGTTTAGATGCTGGTGACAGGCGTTGCAAACACTTTGTTGACAAAGTATCAAGATATGCAGTGTGTTCGTAACTGCGAGGACCCGGATATCTCCAAGCGACATGTCTTTGAGCAGCCAGTCATGCAGACGTAAGCACTACTACTTGCCCGTCCAGTTGCCAGTGCTACGTGTAGAAAGACGGAAGCTGATTGGGTGATACACAGACTACAGATGTTCATTGGCGAGATGGGTACATCTTCACGTTTTTTGGGCTGAAGGCGGTTTACTGACTGTATGCCAGGCTGTTGGTTGATCGTCGGGCTCTTTTCCATTCAACAATGCATTCGCAATCGCCAGCGCAAGAGTGCTGGGTACGAGCCTGTTAGTGCGGGAGATGATGCTACCGCTGGACCTGCCGATGGGACTTCTAGCCCGAGCCCTGCTGTTAAGCCGTTGGTAGCGAGTCTTGACGGGCGTGCTCCAATTTCTGGGTTTAGGGTCTTTCTGCTTGCCATCCCAGCTTGCTGTGATATTGCAGGAACTACGTGAGTGGTCTATTGATTTGAAACAGGGCTTTTGACTGAGATACTTTAGTCTTATGAATGTTGGGTTACTCTTTGTTGCTGCGAGCAGTAAGTCACCGAACGCCGTTGCGCACTAGCTCTGTTCTAACTGGGTTCTCTTAGTCTACCAGATGACCCGTGGCGCTCTCGTGCTTTTCGTCGGCCTTTTCAGTGTCCTCTTCCTCAAGCGTCACCTACGTGGTTTCCACTGGTTCGCCCTCTTCATCGTCGTGATTGGTGTCGGCATTGTCGGTCTAGCTGGTGCTCTCTGGAAAGAGGAGCAGCCAGTTAAGGGCAATCATATATTGGTTACTTCTACCCCGAATGTTCCGATTGCTGTCAAGACAGTCATTGGTGTTCTTCTCATCGCAGGGGCTCAGATATTTACTGCTACCCAATTTGTTGTTGAAGAGCACATCCTCGAGCACTATGCCTTAGAACCCTTGAAAGTTGTTGGCTGGGAAGGGATCTTCGGATTTATTGTCACCGTCATCGGGATGGGGATCCTCCACTACACCATTGGGCAGACACCCAAGGGGCGGTATGGCTACTTCGATGCCGTCGAGGGTTTCAGAGAGATTACGCAGTACAGGGACGTTGCCCTCTCCTCGATCGCCATTATGGTCTCTATTGGTGGATTCAATTACTTTGGTATTTCTGTCACCCGTTCAATCTCCGCCACCGCTAGAAGTATCATCGACACTTGCCGCACCTTGTTTATCTGGATGGTGTCCTTGGCGCTTCACTGGGAGACCTTCAAGTGGCTTCAGATTGTAGGGTTCGCGCTCTTGGTTTACGGCACTTTCTTGTTCAACGGTATTTGAATTGCTTTGCTTCCTCCTCGACGTTTCATTGACTAATCGTTTTTTAGAACTCACTCCACCACCTTTCATCTTTTGCCTTTCTACGAAATACAATAGACGGGAGCTCCAGAGGGAACGGCAGGAGAGGGATAGGGCTAGACAGGCTTTGCTTCCCGGAGCCACTGATTAAGTTCCATCAGGTTCCATTAGGTATCGAGAAGCATATTATGCCAACTGGGTAGCGATTGCGGCGAGGTTTAGCGTAGTGTTATGAGGTCTCGTTCCCCTTTGTCTTCATTCTTGTTTCGTGCTTTGTTTGTTGGTTCGTTCGCTTTCTTTTGTGTTGAGTGGGAATGGGATTGCAATTGTTGGGCGTGAGGGTTTGGGATTGACAGATTGATTGCTTTGAGTTGTTCTAAATTGCTACAAGATAAACCGCGGGAATAAAGAAGTCGGGATTTGGATAGTCTGGATGTACTCGTGATAAATCTAGATACATTGCTAAAGTAGAGAATGCATATCCCTTACCGGTATACTGTATATGCTGGTGGTTGGTATCATACTGTACTTGTAGTGGTTTACTTAGCCTGGGGTTGAGTTTCCGAATTCTCTAATTGAGAAGGGAGGGCGGAAGGCTTCTGCCCTAGCCAGCAACCATCCATAAATAGCTTAACCACCCCCATGACTCAGATTCGCAATGCGAGTCGTGTCAAACAACGCCTTACCCTATCAGGAATAGTAAACGTGATCATGTCATTCCGTTCACGTCTTCCCGGCCACAACTCAACGCGTTCGCCTGTTCTTTTATTTCCACCCCGCGTTCTCTCCCTAATCCTACGAGCACAGCATATTACCGCCAAATCCTCTCGGTCCATCCACCATACCGCCACCATCGCTAACAAATACGGTACCAGGAAGAAACAGAAAAAAAGGGAATAAAAATGGCAGACAAACAAGCAACAGTCTACGTCATAGACCTTGGTCCTACTCTCTCCCGCGTGCACCCCTTGCGGGGCGAAACCGACTTGGACCATGCCCTGACCTACATCTGGGACAGAATCTCCGCGACCATGTCCACAGGTCGGAAAACCGATGTGATAGGCGTGGTAGGCTTCCGCACGGAGAACACGGACAACACCATGGCCACAGCGGACGGCTACGAGAATATATGCGTTCTGGCACCGATTTCGCAGTTTCTGATGGACCACGTGAGGGACCTAAAGAGGGCGCTTGTGCCTAGTCGTGGGAAAGTG
>QLOI01000187.1:18256-29420 GCA_003313605.1 Tuber umbilicatum | reverse complement strand
AAAAAAAAAAAAAAAAAAAAAAAAAAAAAAAAAAAAAAAAAAAATGATACAAGCGAAAAAATCAAGCTCTGCCTTATTGAATCATAACCTGTCTGCACCATAATATTATTATTACAGAACAATCAGCACGCTGGCTCTTGTTATAAGCTCGTGAAAGGTTACAGGAAAACCCTTCTATATACTGTACATCCTACTCAATTGAACCACCCTTGCCTTCCCGACCCCTTTACTATCGGGGTGTCGAAGAGGACACAGAAACCTTCCCTACACTCTTATATCATACTCCATCGATACACCGGCAAAATCTAGTCTCCCACTTACAGTAGACTACCTACCAGTCGCTCCTGGGTCACTGCTGCAATTGTCGTCACCCTTCCCTCCCCCACATGCCCTATATCACATATCTCCATCGTACCCCAACCCACCCTCCTTCTCCCTTCCTCCCAAGAATTCCCTCCTCTTCCTCCCCCATTATTGCTTCACTGATACCCCCTTATCACCGTTTGCTATCATACCTTCACCCCCCTCCTCCGTCACTTAACTTCCAACAGCTTGTCACGATCCTATCATTGCTATCTTGGAGTTTACAAAAAGCAAAAGTAACGAAGCTCACATAATCCATTACTGGTCAGTCCGTAATTTAAAGCTTCACCCCCTCTCCGCCTTTCTCCTACCCACAACTCCTAATTCTCACTTCCGGTATTCCCCACGATCCTTTGCCCTTTGTGCTACTCACCACCCATCAACCTTCCCCCGGTCCTCCACTACCGGTACTCTTGATACTCATCGTGCTTTCGGCCATCAGTCGTGTGCTTGCGTCACCAGTCTCAGCTCCTGGGCTGCGGGATTGGTCCCCTAACCCTGACGCCCTTGAATCTCCTTTTCCTCCTTCATCCCTTATCCTCGCCTCACCGATCCCCCCATCGATCCTCCCTCCTCTTTTCTCCAATTCTCGTCTAGGTGCTCCTTCCAGCTACTACTGCGTCATCTGAATCTCCTCGAGCTTTCATCTAACCAACACAGCGAACATGCCAAAGCCAAACACCCCCACACGACGCTCAACTTCGCCGGTAAAGTCCGCAGAGCCTCGACCGGAGAATATATTCCTATTCATCCCAAACCTGATAGGTATTGAAGTTCTCCAGCCACCCCCCAAAAAAACGGTTGACCTAAAATGAGTTCTAATGTTTGGATTTCAGGATACTCTCGAATTCTTCTCGCCGGTGCCTCGCTATATTACATGTCCTATCACCCTCACTATTGTACAATCCTTTATTCCTTTTCTTGCCTCTTGGATGCTCTGGACGGCTATGCCGCTCGCAAATTTTCTCAGTCGACCAAATTTGGCGCCGTGTTGGACATGGTTACGGACCGCTGCACTACCAGTTGTTTGCTCTGTTTCTTATCTTCGGCTTATCCGAAATGGGCCATCTTGTTCCAGGGACTCATTAGTTTAGATTTGGCTAGCCATTATATGCACATGTGAGTCTAGATGACCATTTCGCAACCTCCGTGGCCGAATAAAGCAGCTAATGAACCAATAGGTACGCATCTCTCGATCGTGGTGCAGGGTCTCATAAGAAGGTAGAAAAGAAGCGCTCTCGGGTCCTGAATCTTTATTACTCCAACAATGTAAGCCGCAAAACCTCTGCCCCGAATCCCCTACCCGTCTGAGTTCTCACTCTAACATTCTTCTCAGAAAATTCTTTTCATATTTTGTGCTGCAAATGAGCTCTTTTTCCTCGCAATGTACCTCCTTAGTTTCCCGCAGTTCTCTTCGGAAATCCACTCCTGGCCGTGGATAGTTGCCATAGCCACTTTCCCAATTTGCGCCGCGAAGCAATGGATCAATGTTGTTCAGATGGTTAAGGCCGCCGTTTCGCTTGCAGAGGGTGATATGGAGCAGAGGAGGAAGTCGTTATAGAGACTTTGCTTCTTCAATAATTGTTTGAGTTGGGTTTTCGGTGACACCGGAAAATATAACAATGGGGACTCGGGACGCACGGCCGTATGGGATAATGGATAGAAAAAGGTGCATGTTTCCAGAGATTGGGATCGGATCGGGTGAGATTGGCATGGGCAGGGGAGAGGGTTGTTCAGACATAGACTTGGGGATGGTACTTTTGCGTTTGTTTTCGGGACCTTTGATTCTCTTTGCGACTGGTGTTGCTGGCCTAGGGTTCTTCTCTTTCTTTTCATTATAGGATTTTATTACTTATTCCCCTAGGGATTCCTTAATTTGCCATCAGAAATGCCCGGTTTTTTCGGTCTTAAGTTTGATGTTTTGGCCCTCTCTTCCATCTTTTTTCCCTCCCGCCTGCCTTCAACCCGTTATTTGTACTCCTTCTACCCGTAGAATAAATTTCCCCTTGCTACGACTGCAAGAGCAGACTTAGAAAGGGTGGAATCAATAAGTTGGAGTCTCTTTTGTACCTAGCAGCAGTTTGATGCCGGGCCAGAAGGCTTATCTTCAATTCAACGCCAATTTTAAACAAAGCCCTCTACTTGCCAGTGAGTGAGATATCATATCAGCCATGCGGAGCTTGCTAACTGCCCTACTCCAGATACCCCAACCTTTACGCCATAAGTCTCAATAACTTTGGGGGGAGCGATCCTAGAAGGGGCCCTGGATTGGACATCTCATAGATGCAGTATTTGAGCATTAGCCCCACCCCCAGCGAACACCGTGGCAGACTACTTTAGTTCCCTCACCCATACTTTGAACCCTGATCTAAGCAACACCAACTTTTCCGCCCGCTTCTGAGGAGTGTATTGGTATATCACTTCCTCAAGCTAAGCACTATAGGCCATAACAGCAAGGCCTCTAGTACGTAAGAGCCACCGCTTTAGTTGCCGTCGGGCACAAGGACTCTGGGGCGCTGCCCGGTAAACATGGTGGGGTGTCCAGAGACGAGCCCGGCAAAAAATCCCTCCCCACGAGTGATCCCATATGATTGACTTCACTTTCACTCACGTGATCCAACAGACAATGGCATTGCCAATATTCACTCACGATTGGGCTCTGGCTTAGCCATAGCTCCGCCCTTCAGCTTCCACATATATGCCCATGGAACCCCGACCTCGATGGTATTCGCCTACGACTCAATAGTCGCCCAAGCACTCACCTGCCATGGAATTCCTCAACCTGCCAAACGAAATCATCCTCCAAATATCCCAATTTCAATACCCTCAGGACACAAATGCTCTTCTGAGAACGAACCGCCGGCTCGCCGCCCTCCTAGCTCCTGCCCTCCTCGACAACACATGCTGCTTGCAGTTCAAGCAGAAGGCTTCGGCAGCGCTGAATGCTGTGGCGATACGCCAGGACAAGGTGAAAGTGAACAGGCTCATCTATAAAGGAATCATCAACCTCTTTGGCGAAGGGTGGCTACTCGTCCAAGCCGTGCGCTCACGAAGCCTTGACGCCGTGCACACCCTCCTAGGGTGCGGCTTTGAAGCAGACGCCCGGGACTCCGAAGGTCTCTCGCCGCTCTTTATAGCAGTCGACTATGGGCTCCCGGCGGTGGTGGGGTTACTATTAAAGCAGGATAGCGTCAACGTTAATGTCATTCTGAGCCGTGGAAACCCAACGGAAGTGTACACGCCACTGCTCATCGCGGCTGAGGAAGGTGAAGTAGAGATTGTGCGACTCCTGCTAGAAAGCCCGGCCCTAGACGTCAATGCGCAGGACCACGCATACAGAACGGCGCTACATCTTGCCGTGGGCTGTGGCCGCGAGGAGGTTGTACTGGCTCTCCTGGCTGATAGGAGACTCGACGTCAATATATCAAACCTCCTCGACGAAACAGCGCTGCACGTCGCAGCTCAGTACGGCTCCGAGGGGATTGTCAAGGCCATGCTGAAGGACCATAGGTTCAACGTGAACCACAGGAATGAAGAGGGCAACACCCCACTGCACCTCGCAGCATTCATGGGGCGCAGAAGGGTGGTGCAGATGTTCCTAGACGACAAGAGGGTCGATCCCGAAATCGAGGGCGACAACGGGGATAGGCCCCTACACTGCGCCGCTCGGTACGGACACCAAGATGTGGCCAGGGCGCTCCTGGATGACGCCAGAATCAACATCAACTCCATCAGCGGCTACCACAGGACTCCGTTGCACCACGCTGTCATTGGCGAGAGTAGCGGCGTGATCCCACTCCTGCTTGCGGACCAGAGACTCGACCCTAACATCCGGGACCTCTATGGCCGGACCGCCTTCCATGCGGCCGTTCACCGGGGACTCGAAGCCGACGTACGGCTTCTGCTCGCGGACGACAGGGTCAACACTGGCATCGAGGACATCACCGGCTGCTCACCGCTGCAGACCGCTGCAGCGCACGATTTCGAGAACATCGTAGGGATTCTGCTCCAGGGCGGTGGTGTGGGGTTGGTGCAGAAATGGAGCATTGCCGGAGCATGAATTCTTGGCGTATACATTGGTGAGCAACTCGTGGCTCCCGTTTCCTTTTTCGCTCCCACTGTTGGACAGCGAGGAAGACCATTTTGGAATATATGCATGACCCGCAGTGCTCGTGCAGACATAGCCTAGTGAAACCAAATCCGATCGAAACAAAGAAACACATACCTAGGAGAGCCGGCTTTGGGATGCGATTGGTGTGTGTACACGCGTTTTTGGGGTTCTATCGCTTTGTTCGTTTTTCTCGTCCATCGCAAGCAACTTTGAGAAATGTTTGTTTTCTCTGGTTCCTTTTTTTCCTCCTTTCCCATGGCACGCTGCCGCCTGCCCGCCGGACGGTTCCCAAGTCTAAACCGACAACGGTTTAGACTTTGAACCCATATCCCATCAGCATCACTACCATGGCCCAGGCTAAGATCGCATACCTTCCTCTTTTTTTCGAAGGATAAATAATTTATGATGTACTTCTCTTTTCCTGAAGCTGTCCGGAGAAAGGTAGATTATGCTGGGAATGTTTTTAATAAACTCTCGGGAGGGCCGAAACCGGAAGACCAAACCCTCTACTATAAATTTACAGAATCACTAGCTATTATACCTACTTACTTATCACCCAAGACTCAAGCACAATTCAATCTAGGACCCACATTTAGCATTCTGCTCGTACTTTATAGCCCCAATACCCCCGGACGCTCGCTCACAGAGGAGCTCATATAGCCTTCCGCCGAAACACCCTCGCTCGCCTCACCCACCGCCGGAGAACATCCTTCCTTCATAGGCCACAAGCCCTAACACAATTAATCGCGAGTAGTGACAAACGCTACACGACACAACAACTCAGCCCATCGGGTACAGAAACTCACTCCACACCCAATGCCCAGCCAACTACCCTGAACCGCGCTGCAACTGTTGGACTTAGTCCTTATCCTCCGTACAGAGTTAGATGTCGGAATAAGGATATCACTACTGCGTCATGTTGGAAAGGTGGCCTGTGTGGTGTAGGACACAGTGTCCAGTGTGACTGCTCAGTCGATGTAGTATATTAGTATCTCTTCTTGCTTTGTATTTGAAAATCAAGCCTCTTCTCTCCTACTCCGGGAACACACACATTCACAGCAACATCGAATGATAACTCATGACGCAACAGATGATTCCTTCACGCCAAACTTGAAAGCTGGACGCAACAATGCCCTGAATCAGATCATCACAAGTCGTGAATGTGGTATTATAGCACTCAATCCCACCAAACCAGCCCCTTTTTCCGTCACCAGTGCTCCCACTATGGTTACCCCTTTTTTGCACGGAGACCCCGTCGTTGCCTATCATTAATCGATGTCTACCATCCCCCCCGATGCCGTGTCTCCCTATATGCATATCAACGCTCAATAATATAATAGGTAACCCCAGGAGAATAACCTAAATCTACCCACCACACTAGCAAGATAAGTACCCGCCCCTACGGTGATATTACGTGAAATATCTAGTCACAGCAGCGTATAACATGTAAAGAGAACAATTAACCGCTACGAATTAGCAGAGGTTCAAGAGTTCGATTTTCTCCTTGTAATCGGTTACTATCGAACGATCCATCGCTTCGGGCAAGAGAAAGAGAAGGGGAGAGTCCCGCCATGAGGAGACTGGGAGATTGGAGACCCTAGCTTTTCTCAATGGGGCTGTAAGCTGAATCAATACCCTCAGGTTGCGGTATGACCATGGACCAGGAGCGAGGACCGATTGGCGGGGTAACAGAACAAGACCTGAGAGGGAAAAAACGCCCGTTTCGCCTCTTCTGATTGGGAAAAGCTGTTGCAAATTTCGAATAGTCTAGCAGAGTCTACTCGTGCTTCTCAGCCAAGATTTGGCACCCCATTCGTCCTAGTGTGTGGCACAAGTTTTTATCCGCTGAGGGTATGTAACTAGTGTTGTGCCAAACTCTTTTCAGAAAGTCACCATATCAGTATGGCGTAAACCAGGAGGAGGGGGGGTGATGGTACTCATACTCGAGTAGAAGGCATTGTAATAGGGACTTTGCGATTTCGCATCCAGAGTCAAATCCTAGCGATCTGGTTGGTCTAAAACCCCATTCGCCTCACATCCGGAGTCTTTCCGCAAAGTCTCTATAACTTTCAAATTCGTTCCACGATGCCCCATGGGAAAAGCCTTTCAATCTCAGCAAGAGCAGCTATTGTTGCTCTTCGCATGTGTACACAAATGAGCTTTGATGAGATTTCTGTATCTCTTCAAATCAATTGTGAAACTGTTCGTCGGATCTTCAACCGGATTGAGGTGAGACTTCCAATCCTAGTATAAAGAAGAAGGTATTAACAGGAAAATAGGAACACTGCACAAATGCCAACCGGACGATCCAAGATATGCTGGCAACAGTCGAACTGGGCGACAAAGTTCATTCTGAGCCTGCTGTTTCACAGAAATATCCCGCTGGCTCTGAGGAATCAAACCGAATGGGTATGCTTGCCGTCCAAGATACGGAACACCGATTGTTGACGTTTCCAGAAATTGCTCGAGAGGCTGGTGTAGATGTTTCCGCAGCTACAGCATACCGTATGATGCATCAACATCATAACTTATTTCGATATAAGCGCCGTGTGAAGCCACCGTTAGATGCTGCATGCAAGCTAAGTCGGTTGGATCTTGTCAATTGGGGCCTTTCTCAGCCAATTGAATTCTTTGTTTTTAGCGATGAGACGATTTTCGAGGTTGGAGCCCCTCGGAGACTTCAAAATATCACATGACGGAAGGGTGAAGATCCATATGCATCTGCTGTACCTGAAAAAACTAAGTCTGGGTTAAGAGTTATGGTTTCTGGGAGTATTTCACTGGGTTTTAAAGGTCCCTTATGGGTATGGATAAAGGAAACCCAGGAGGAGCGAGATGCAAACAATGAAGAACTGAGAAGAGAGAATGAGGAGCGGGCACAGCTGATAGCACAACAGAGACATAATGCCACAATTCCCGGCACAGAAGAACATACCTATTTGCAGGCCTTAAATTGAAGTATCGCGAACTACAACTCAAACCGAGCACCACATGAACCACGGCGAATGCCCTGACGTCCCTACTGGAAGTTTGGTGAGGAGATACATACCAGAAGTGCTGGTGGAGGATTAGACTGGTTTTTATATCGTAAAAAAATTCTTTATGAACGTCTTTACCCATTTGTCCAACATATTCAGGCTCAGACTGAACAGCAGTGTTGGGTAGTAGAGGACAATGCTGGTAATCATACTCTTGCAGCTAAGATGGATCGTGAAGAGGCTGCTGCTCGCGGGATTCACAGAATTCCTAAGTGGCCTCCCAACTCACCTGATTTGAATGAGATTGAACCATGCTGGAATTATCTGAAGGATCGAATGATGGAGTATGGATTTAGAGGTACAGGTGGACAGACACGAGAAGAGGTAGCAAATGCACTTAAATATGAGTGGGATCGTATGCCTCAGGAGCTGGTTGATCAGTTTTGTATGAATTTTCACCTCAACCTCTTACAAGTTTGTGCATGGGGAGGAGACAATAAGTTTAATGCTTAATAGAACTATGTTTTTGATCTATCATTATTGGACTTCCTATAGCGAACCACCCTTACCACGCCTATTTTCCCAACTGCCCCTAGCAGTGCACTATTAGCACACTATACCCCTTTGGTGGAGAAGAACTAGTGCTGCACGCTAGGACAAATGGGGTGCCAAATCTTGGCTGAGAAGCACGAGTACAGATTCCCAAGTACCCTACCAAGATGACTAAACCGGCCAGCGAGAGTAGCTACTACCAACTCCCAATCTCACAACTCCCCCGAAAACTGACTGTATTCCCCGAAATGAGTCAGGCGGCGTGCCACTACCAGTGAGAGATACAAGATCTCGGACCCCCAACAGCCCAATCCGCCGCGGATCTCGACTTAAGCTTCTGTCAGAAGTAGTCCGGGGATTGGTCTATCCGAAACAGTGCTGCAGGGTTGGCGGGGCGTGAGCCTTAGGTGGGGGTGGTCATGATGGGACACAGCTCCTTTTCCAATTACGATACAACCTTCGGACTTCCTTCACATGTCACTGCACAATTCGTAAAAATAGATATCGTACTACACGTGATATTCACCATTACCAACCGGGGCCCAGCCGCTCCGGGGTAGACTATCTATCGGCAATCCGCCACCACATGGGGTCGCTCGTGCCATCGCCGTTTGGAGGGTCACCTTATTCAGATCTCCGTGATCACCGACTTCAAGGAGGTCGGACACGATTCTTCCAATGGGGTTGTGGTAAAAGGGGATAATTTGGCACCCGCGTCGATCTGCTGTTGTGCACTTGTTAATGCATGGGTATCGCCCATCTAGAGTACAGGGCCCCCCCCAAAGCCCTTCGTGGGATTGGGGGAGAGCTAGTAAAGTAGCAAGAAGTCTTATACCCATTTATTTCAGCCCGTCTTACGGGAGGATAGCATACGTAAAGTAACAGACAAAAGCCCTCCACGAGCACCAGCGCTGAATTAAGCAGCTCCAGACAGAATATCCCCCAGCCATCCCCGACACATCCTCCGTTTCCCGCCCATTGCCTCTCAACACTGTAAGTCCTATCCAGCTATTATACCACGGACCCTCCAGGCAGATGGGTGCCGCCTCCCCGATACTCTCGATAGCGTCCCTCAAGATAGCCATTTTCCGTTAAATGAGAAAAGAAGAAGCCGATGATCGCAGCGGTAGGACTTTATGTGCCATACCGCAACAACGAGTGATACCATGGGCGATGGCGGAAAAAGCCACTACCAAGGAACAGACAAAGAAGTGGCAAGACAAAAAATCTTGGCTCCAATGCGCAACCAAACCCCCCCCTCGGCGGTACCTAGCAATGTTGCGAGAGATCTTGATTATCGTAAAGGCGATTTCGGCAACTTCTTGCTGCCCTGCCAGTGCTTGGAAGCAATATATAGCCTTCACTCGGCTCAGGGCGTTCGACAAGACCCAAGTAGCCAGTCGAGCAGATTCGCAGGTATTGCTGCGAAATGAATAGATAAAAAAAGGCACTGCGGATGGGCGAGCGAGCATGAAGGTAAGCTGTAGTCTGCACCGCTTCGGCCCAGAACTCCGCTAGCAGTCTTACGTCAAGCAGCAATGCCCGAGCTTCCGCTGTGATCGTTCGTGTCACACGCTCACTAACCCCGCCGTTGTGCCGTGTGCGGGGGATGCTGATTCGTATCGGATCCCCGTAGCAGCAAAAAATAGGTGCCGATACCGAGATGTGCACAATCATACGAAGTCACTCGTTAACGCATCTCCTTCTCTGGTGCTTGCTAATCAGAGCGAGCTATCATACTTTGTGAGCACGGTATCACAACTCCGTCGCTGCTCGGGGGGCCGTTACCCGGTCAGCCATCCCGCATCTAAAAAAATCGCTCGCTATATTAACCAGGCGTGTCCGGAAATAGGTTACGCCACGGGCTGAAACCCAGGCTCCACGCTATATCACTCGGGCGACACGACAGAAGCTTAGGATCTACAAGGCAGGCGTAACGTCAAACTCTCGGTGCGCCAAAACCTCCATTAAAAAAAACCAGAGTATAAATTCCCCCCCCCTCTAAACGTCCAAATAATCCCACCGGAGACAATTAATCATCGCGGGTTCGGCCCTATATATAAGCAGCACCAACACCGCATTACGGTATCATACTTGCCCTGCTTAATAATACCCGACTAGCATTCGCAAGGGAGTTGCTTTTCCAGAAGCGCTTGGATCCTTGTTAGATTTGACGCTGGATGGATTCGATCTATGGTCGACCGGTGGTTGCATAACCGGCAGAAATTAGCCGCAGGAAGCTTCCTTTTTTCCCCCCCCCCTCTTGGTCAAGGCTGGTGAGTGTGTTGAAGGGAAGAAAAGAGGAGAGTGCGGAAATTTTCTAGGTACCGTACAGCAGGATGGACGACAACGGGTTGATGGGAGGGAGATATATAAGGTATTATACGAACCGGCGAGGTTGGTCTGCATCGGAGAGGGGGTTTCTTCGACCCCAACGAATAACGGCCTATCGCTGTGTTGATCGTGCGGATAATAGCCTCTATTAGCACTGACTACAGGTACAGTATATACTTACAAAAAGCTAGGCTGATGAAAGGAAGTCGAACCCCCTCTTTTTTCTCCCCCCTTTTCTCACCGTAATAGACATCAAACAGACTTTCATCTGGTTAATCCCCTAGCGCGTTTACGGGCTCGCCGGTTTGAAGTACGGTAGGCCTCGCACAGAAAAAAAATAAGCTAGGCCAACCTGACCCCTCCCGGTGAGGGAAGAGCCTGCCGTGACGAAAAGAACACTCATGAGGTGATTTTTCACTTCTTTTCTTCACTCTGTAAGCCAACCCAAACAGCCGCTCATAAGATCTTCATAACTAGTCATCCATACACATGCCGTTATCTCCTTGTTGGTTTTCTATCAAACCTGAGGGTCTCGATTCGAACGGAAAGGCTCGCCCTTCCCTCCCCTGATTGTGTGCCCCGACTTTCCCTCTCTCCCCTATCATATCATCCTTTCCCTGGCATTCGTTGATACCCTTCACCGTGCCAATGCTTATGTCCGGGCCGAAAGGGAACGAATCAATCACCCATTCGTCCCCTATCTTAATAATATCTATCTTCAACGATATAACAAAAAAGACACGGCACGATGGAAAAAAAATATCGTCCCCGTGACGATCATGTACGAATCCGATCCGACCCCACTGGAGACTGGTACTACTCCCCC
>QLOI01000187.1:3017-18247 GCA_003313605.1 Tuber umbilicatum | reverse complement strand
CCCCCCCCCCCTTCCCACTTCCCCGCATTGCTTAGCTACCGGGGCAGTACTCGAGTACTCATTATGAGAGGCACAAGCACAAACACAACGGACGGGGGAAAAAGATAAGGATGGTCACCACAATGGACATTGTCAATTTCTTTTTCCCCTCTCTCAACGCCACACTACCGTAGGGGTTCAGGAAATCGCGTTCGTTCGGGAGAAAGAAAATTCTCTCGAGAAATCCCAAGACTAACTGCCTTTTCGGAATCGCTAATAAGCTATCGGATGTGTTAAGCCAGTAAATTTGTCATGGCGAGAAAGTGATGAGTATTCTGTGGCGGTGTGCCCCCATACGAAATGCAGCGATGAAAAGCTCGTAATGCACCGCCACAAAATACTCATCGCTTTCCGTCATCCCCTGTACCCACCGGCACTTTGCTGAAGGAATTACTCGAGTGATGGCACCCCGAACTTAACCGCCCGGCACCCCGATCGGTACCGCACAATATCCCCCCACCAGCACTGCGCAGTCCTGTGGAGTAACGTCGTACTGTCCATTGAGAACAGCCTCACGGTGGGTGCTTTAGATCTCACTCAATACCGTGGTTGAAGGAAATCAATCATCCTCCTCCTCACTTTCATTCCGGGCGAATTACCATACAATCATTAGCCCTCCTTACCTTTATTCCCACCGAAAAAAAATAAAGAAGAAAAGGAAGCTTTGTTGCTATCGTCTACGAGTACACGTCCCAGGCAAGAAGTGTTCGGAAACAGGGGTACGCAAAATATATGGCAAAAAATCCGTGCGCATATCAGCGCACAGACAAAATAACTATTAGTATTTCCGAATACTTCTTGCCTGGGACTTGTAGTATTTGTGCGCCCGGATTCTCGATTCCTCCCAATCCTAACCTCGAGAGGAAAGCGTTGCAGCGGCGGCACAAAGTACTACGACATAATAGTATCATAACACTAGCATACCTTATTATGTTACCACGGAAACGCCGAATGCAGCCTTAGTCTTGGCTTCAGGCTCAGCGTAGCGTAGCGAACAGGTGTAATAACGGGATGAATGTAATTTCGCTCGCGACTTTGTTTCTTTCCGCCTTGCTCCTTCGGGAAAACTGATATGATGCCCGCCAAAACAAAAACGGGGAATGGAATGGCATGCCCATGTTGATAAAATGCCAGCGGTGGACGCCTTTCACGGGTTGACACCCTAGTGGATATCTCGGTCCAATAAATGTCCGCTATGGGTCTCCCCCCCAAGGTTACGACCATACCATTCGAAGCTACCGTATCATGGCTTTCCATCTAGTCAGATACCGCCTCTAATTCGAGCCATAAGGCGCTCCAAAATCCGCACGGTTCTATCCGCCTGGCAGGCTCAATTCGGGGGACTCGGGGGACTGATTCGATAGAATTGAATTGTCATCATAATCCCAGATTATTCAACACCGAAGCTCCGCCAGGTTTTATACCATCACTGAGGCAAACCGTGAACACATCCGCAATAAGGTAGGGTATATTTTGCGGTAGCTATATTAAAGGCTGGAGCTCGTACTAAATCTGTGCCACGCTATCTGCTTATGTAAGAAGTGAGGAAATGGAAAGGACTTTTTTTCTTTGTCCGGAGATATTGCCTTGGACCAGAGGGGGGTTAACTTGCTCAACATCTTTTTTTTACTTCCCCGACAACAGGCGTTCTATCAAACAGGACATTCTCTCCCGTTGTCTAGCCTATACTTTGGCGGGTATCCCATCAGCCCCTTGACCTCTCTCTTCCTCCTGAACGATTGTTCAACAGGCGTGATGGGTTTACCGCACTCGTAGAGGCAATAAGTACCCGGTAACAGGGATTCGCAGGGCATTCTCGAGCATGGGGAAAGATCCGTGCACATGATATCTGAGCGATCGTGCAAACTCACCACCCCTGCTATCGAATACTTGCCTGATATGGGTACGTACTCGAGGACCGGTACTGCACTGCCCGCACAAGGGCCAGTCAATGAAAATTATTGAGAAGTCGTACGGGGCCGGGGTGTTGACGTCGATTTTGGTGAAATTAGTGGTGTAGCGCAAGCAGCTTGCCTGAAAAGCAGGATTCTTTCGACAGGTGGATCGAATCACAGTCTGTATGCCTCATCCATCAATTTTATTTCTTAGAAGTTGGTCGAGGCAAGAGGGAATAGAGATTTTTCTAGGATCATGCCTCTTGGGTGTACTTGTTCCACTGCTACCAATACTGAAATCCCAGTTATGCAGCGGTCCACCCTTTACTGCCTGAGCTTGCATATACCAAAGTGCATATACCGGTACCGGAAAAAGTTACAACAAAAAAATTTGCTGAAGAGTAAGGCTCCCTTTTTTTCTTCTTCCCCCGTTAAACACTTTCGGCATACCCTCAGCCACGTTGTTATTACTTAGTGCATGCATGACATTCCGTCACGTCGTACTCCGGCGGAGCGCGCAACACTCGGCACATGCTCCGGCTACCCGGGTCTTAATACCGATAAGGTACCACCAGCCCGGCCGGGTTAAAGCTGGACACTTTGCGTGGGAATCGCCACCTTAGGCTTCCAGCTTCAGCACGGCGGCGGGGTGCATAGTCTACGGGATCGAGTGCTGTACGAGTACGGGCTTGGGGATAAGGACCCGTCTGTACCCGAAATAGCCTCCATACGTGTATCACAGGGGAGTCTTCATTCGGAAGAAAACGGGGCGAATGAGGGTCTTTGAAACTGGAGCAGTCAGTGGACCTCGCGAAACGTTTCCAAGGGCTAGTACCGGTAGCACTCGTATAATATTTGGGGGTGCCGGTATGGGAACTCTGTGGATATGGCTGTACTGTGCAAGTACTCCCCTCTACCAGTTCTCCGAAAACAATAGTTTGCAAAAGACTACGGCACCGATATCTTATCTCAGCAAGGGAAAGCATTACCTTCGCAGCTTCGGGATTCAGGAAATTCAGCTGACCTCTCTTCCCGCTCGGGAAGGTCGACGAAATCTCGATCAAACTCGCCGGTATCGCGTCCGGCTCCCAGAAACTCTCGAAAATCAGTGCCAAGTCGAGAAGAGAAGAGGGAGAAAAAAAGGAAAAAAGGAAAAAAGAAAAAGATTTTCCCCCCATCCCAGAACTTACATCGGGTCATGTCTAACCCGATCTGGTGAAGATCTCTTGCTTTTTCTTATCATAGAATCCCAGTTCGGACGGGCTTTTCCCTACCATCTCATGCGTGGCTTCCTTTCCTTTCTTTTCTCTCCATTTGGTTTTACCGTAGTCGATGACTACATTTGCGAGTATCATGTACAAATACGGTATCACACCCGGGGGGAAGACGTTTTCGCGCACGACATGGATCACCGGTACGGTATTCCGCAGGTTGGCTGCTCACTAACCTTCTTCGACTAAGACATGAGGGAGTATTTTTTTTTCAACTTCGTTCAGATGCTCAAGACTCTTTACAGTAAAGGTGCAATAACCACCGTTTCATGTCATTTCTTGCAGAAATGGGGCGGTTTTCGTCACCCCCCGCACGCACGCCTTGGTTGAGTGCCGTACGATGCCTACCGAAGGAAACCGAGTCGCACCAGAGGTCGGGGTTCTCGGAACAGCTAGAATCCAACAGTTTTAACAAAAGCTGCAAGGAACGCCGTCTAACATAGTGGGCGAGGGAAACGAGCATAGATGATACAGAGTTCCGGCCGATCTACGTGTAATACACGAGGGTATGGACGGAGGTGATGGGACGGACGGGGGTTCACGATGTCAAAGCTTCTTACCCCTCCTAGCATCACTCCTACCAAATTAATACCGGTATTTCTTTCCCTCCGACGACGGTATGAGCGCCTGGACTCAAAAACCCCCGTCCGTCCCGTCACCTGTGTCCGTACCCGAGTGCGTGGGCTCGCAGAATTCTTCTGTGGCTACTAGGATTTAAGTGTTATTACATGATCTGAATTTTATAAGCCACACCGGAACTTCACCAGCCACTGGAGGATTTTCTCGACTATCATACCGGTAAATTTAGTTAACTTATCGTATCGCATCCAAATAGCATTCTTAGGGCAAAGCCCTAATAAAACTTCACGAATAATTGGCCCCAGCTCGCCAAGAAAATGGAATTCTCGGATTGTGCTCACGGTGGACTGGAGCTTGGGGGTACCTGCCAAGACATGTGTTTTTGGATTTGAGAACTGGTGTGATTTGGCACCTGTCTCGTATCAGAGAGTATAGTAACCCAACGGAGGGTATCGCCCCTCCCCCTCCCGAAGGGGGAAAAAAGAAACAAGAAAAAGAAAAAAGTACTCTGGTGTCCGGACACGTGCCGACATGAAACTTCGATAGCGTACCAGTTATGACATCGCAAACCGAGCTCCGATTCCTCCCCCTTCTCAACGCGCGCGCTCTGCCTATCAGCTCACAGCATAACCCGCCAGTCATTTATTCACCCGTTTATTCGCCCATTCATCCATTCCCTCCCTTACTGCCTGTCCCTTGGGTCTGAAGCGGTAGTACGAGTAAATATCATAAATTTATCCTAGCTAAACCTGAAGCGGTAGAATTTGGTATTAGGAGCACTAAGGCTATGAGCGTTGGGCGGTAGTCAGCTATACCGTACTTGGTCAGGAAATACCGGTACGAGTGGTAGTTTTTGGGCTCAAATGACTCAGCACTTGGGATCAGTTCCCATTCTGCAAATCGGGGGCACGGTACCGGTGCTCTAATGTTTCTAAAACAGGCTTAGCGTGACTGGCCACGAATTTTGCTGTTTCAGACCGCCCTAGGAATAACACAAACACGTCTCCTTGACTGCTCGCATAGAGTGCCGTACGGTAGTCATAATACCACTTGAGCCGCATCTCCGCCGGACCGCTGCCGGTACTTAGGGTGCCGTATGTTAGCGGCCGGCGAGTACTCGAGTACGAACCATGCCACCCTTCTTTCGGAGGTATCATAACACTTTGCGGGGGGTCATTAAAAAATCGGGGGACATAGTAACCCTTGTTCTTCACAGATATTTGTGGGATCGGCGGGAGCGGTCTTCCGATTTTTGATCCACCCCGAGTGTCGTGCCGATACGGTAGTAAACGTGGTCATGGAGTTGTGTGTGACGGGCCAATCAGGGCACGATATGTATGACTCGCTGATACTTGCAAAGTAGGAATGGAAATTTGGGAATGGGCGGCGCTAGATAAATTTCGGAGGCGCGCGGCGGGATTTAAGGTTCGATGGGGGATGTCGGCCTGGCTTGGTTCCTTTTTCGGTTGCGTGGGAGTATTAGTCGAGGAAGGATTACCAGTATCATCATAAAGCACTCCGGGAGGAATTGTGCCATGCCGGTAATAATGTGGTATTACCATCATAGTGGCGCGTTCCGGGGGCGCCTAGGTATTATGAATTGGGGACGTTTGGTTTGAGGAGATGAGTATCACGATCCTGTCACGGAAAAAGAAAGAACTGATCGATCGGCCTACTTTCATATTACGGGAAGATATGGGCTGTAAGGTCTTCGTTGATCTATTGCCTCGTTGATCTATTGCCCTCTGGGCCGCAACGAATGCAATGGCGGTCGGCCCTCTACGGTATATGACAGGGGCATGCGAGTAAAGTAGGAAGTGCCTTGGGCGTGCGAGGGTTAGGTAAGAACACACCATTCGGCATAATCAAGCTTATGCAATCGTAAGGTCAGACTCGCGTTCCTGGGGGGGCGGTCCAATGCTCTTACACTGTCCGAAATGGGCTGCCCAAGGAGAAGCAGTTGGACTTGTGTATCATACTGTGTCCATCCATCCATACTAGTGATATTCCAGGGCCAGCGATAAAGCCATCGATTTCAGTACGGTAACGGCATGTCTTTTCTTGCTTTAGATACTCCATAGCCTTACTGCTACGAAATTGCGGTTGGATCTAGTGACTGCGCAGTATCCAGGGTGCGCATAAGGGGCCTTAGAAAAGTGCAGTGTGTTTCCGTAACTCGGTACACTTTTTCTTAGTCACCTGCACTTCGAAAGAGACGTCCATGTTGCCGAGATTCGTCCTGTAAGGTCGTCTAAGGAGGTCGAAGGTCGCTAGGGCTCCGGGCAAGCATCCTTGGGATAACTCGAGGGTGAAGAGTAGGAGGGGGGGGCGTGAGTAAGGTTCCCGGGATGGCTCTGGGTCTGATGTATTAGTTTGCTAGGCGGTTTAGCAGGAGTTCTTGAGGTTCTGCGAAGTTTCTTGGGGGATGCTCCCTTGCGGTATACCTTATTCGTGTAGATCAGTAGCCAGTCGGATTGGGCCGTAGGAGGAGGGGGAGAGGAAGAAAGAGTTATTGGTTCTTTCAATCTTTCCAAGAAATTAAGATGTTGCATTCCGAAATATGTTTTGGGCAAAAGATGCGGTTTCAAGAGGCCTCCTGAGAGAGCAATAGATAGCTCTCAATCAGAGCTTGGCTTCTCATAGGGATGGTATCCCACAATCTAGACATCATCGAGGGCTTCCTTTTGTAGAAGAATAATTGAAAGGTTTCGGGTTGAGCTAAGATGCTGAAAAGTGACCTATGGAGTGATCCATAGTGAGTACACGGGCAACCTAGAGCATCGGCAAGCAGGGCTCGAGTAACTGGTAGGCAGTCAAAACAGTGGCGGTCTCGGGGGGGTCGCTGTATGCTTTACATCCCTTATCAGAAATTAGCCACTTGGAGCGAGAAGAGCAGAGTCGCCTTCTTTTATTTATGCTTGTGCCTGGAGTGCACCGCGCCATTTTTCGAGCGTTCGGAATGTGAAAACGCGAGCGATCTAGTAATAGTATAACTCGGAACCCAGCAGTACTTAATTCTATGAAAATAGCCGCAACCCGCACCTATAGCTAAGTAAATGACGATCCGGTTACTTCAAAAATCGCCAGAGTATAGTACTGTTATCGAAACAAGTGACGGGCGGAGGAAGGCTTGGTCGAGCTGCCGAGGTCACTAGATTAAATTGCTCTGATTAGATAATCTGCCAAAAAGAACAAGAAATAGAAGGCGCACAAGACAGGGGTTCACATTGCAAGATCTTGGCCCCTTTTTTTTATCTCGGAGACGCAGATCGGTAGGAAGGATAATTCAGGACAAAGACAACATAGAGGCATTTTCTGAAGGCGGAAGAAAGAAAAGAAAGAGCCCATTGATCAGCCCAAGAAATAAACTTTGGGAAACGGCTTGATACTTGGGGTTTTTATTTTTTTTCAAATCATTGCCTTGGCTATCGGGCGTGCTGCTTCTTATGATGAGGGGGAAGTGGCGGGACACAAGAGCTGCATCGCCGATGGTGGTTGGTTGCGAAGGAGGGGATAAAGGGTATCGGAGCGATACACGATACGGTGGAGACTTTACTCGGGCTACCTGTACTTTGGCCGTCGGGTGGGGGGGGGTGGAGAAGGTGCCAGCAGGATTTCGATCTCTCCAAGGTTGTCAATACGGTGGCTTGACCGTTGCTAGGGTTACTGATTACGTGTGTGCGAGCGATGCCTGAGGGGTCTGGAATCGCTGCGGAGAGAGAGCACTGGTACGGTACTCGTGCAAGAGTATAGAAGAATGGAACATGGGGGGGGGTACTGGTGCGCCAAATGATATGATAGCGGTGGCTGCGCTGCTAGCTGTGAGTTAATATTTGTGTTTGTGCTTCATGAGAATTTGGAGGCGAATACCGTACCGGTCAACCCTTTATGTAAATTGTGAGCATGAGGGGTACCTGGACTCGCACACCGGCATACTGCAAATACAGTGCCCAATACACGCCCCCACGAGAAAGAGATGGTAAAAACGAGGGAGAAAGGGAATGCGATGAAGTTCCGACGGGATAACTCCTCGGTAGTCTGCGAGCCCTGAATGTCAAGGAATTGGCGATATTGGTATGTGCGGTGTGTGATCTCTCATCAACCAAATAATCCCTTGACCCAGAACTTTGAACAAGAAACTAATAAACTGGCCCGAGGGTGTGAGCTCCGAGATCTTATTCGCACTTCATAAACTCCACAGAATTGAAAGAACAAACGGAAAACATGGAAAGATTCTTTGAGCAAAACATGACTGGGGGGTCCATAACAATCATTCACAGCATGCACTCGCACACTCGCACACACATAAATAATTTTGAACCATATACAAATAAGCAGATCACGGTACCTGGGAATTCTTTCCACGGCTGCTGACTTGGGATCCATATCGTACCGGTAGTCAGTTTAACGCCTGACCACAAAACCACCCGGAGTTATCGAGCCACCTCCGGTCGTCTGGGTGGTCGCTCGCGGAAGAGTGGGCGAGTCCCGATTATTTTTATTTTTACTCTTTTACCCCCTCCTTTCTCGCCTCCATTCCCTTCCAGCTCAGTATCGGGGGATGAGGGGGGAAGGGGGCTTATTTTGATGAAGCTTAGCTACCGGTATTTGTCAATTTGTCGGCGCATTGTGAACTATGGTATGCGTTCGGGAAAGCACAATCTCCCATTATACAATTCAACTTCCTTACATATAATAAGTTTAAATTGTGCTTCAAGAAACAAAGCGCTCTCCTCTCGGCCGCTTGGAGAATTTGATGGCAAATTTGAGGATAGACAGGAGAAGGGGGAAAAAAAAAAGAAGTGTAAGCATTGCGGTTGTCAACGGGCTTCATTGCTAGGCCAATGAGGTCGGGTCAAAAGTTGTGGAGAACATAGGCATCCTCTGAAGTTATTCGTACTGCTCCTGGAGTCCGGTAAACGGAATTTCATCCATCGTACCAAATTTATGAGTTTTTTTTTTTTGAACTCGCTAGCTGTTACCACATAATATCACAGTGTTTGTTATTACAAGTAGAGGGGCAGCAGCAAGAATAATCTTTCATGTCGATAAGGACAACATTTGTAAAAGGGCAAAAAGCGGACAACAGGAGAGAATAGCAATGGCACAGGTTATGGTAATGCTGTGCCTTGAAAAAGGGAGATGATTGGCGTGGGTCCACCGACGGATCCCCCCTGCCTGCAGCTCCACCCCCAGAAGAGAGACCCTAAGAAAGCGAGAGTTGCACACCAACACCACCACCAGCACCACCGCCGAGGGTTCCGCAGTCAGTCAAGTCTCGTCTAAGAGAGATCACTGCGAGGAGAAACTTAAACAATAATACGGTACCGGGGGAGGTGTGAGAGACCCAGAAAGACAGAGACGTGCATAGGGGAAAAGATCGATATCACCAGAGAGTGAGAGAAACGGAAGAAAACAAAAGAAAAATAGTAATAATACAAGACTTAGAGAAGTACCACGAGAAACCGACGTCGTGCGAAAAAAAAAAACGAGAGGGGAAGAAGGGAGGAGGAGGAGGAGGAGGAGGAGAAAAAAAAAAAAAAAAAAGGTCACCGCTGATGACAGAGTAAATCACGGCTGATACAGGTGCGATAGGGACGAGAACACACAAGATCTCCTACCGTACTGTACCCAAGCAGCAGGGAGGCAGCACGGTACATTTTTCTTTTTGTCCGCCCTTTGCCTCCCATTCAACCAAACCCAACGAAGAAAGTGTGGAGAGCAAGCAGAGCGGCCAGGCTACTTCGCTCCAGACTGTCTCCGGCTACAGACACCCGCCGCCGCCGTCGCATTTCTGTTCCCTCTGATTCTCCTCCTTCATCATCTTGATCTTCTTGGTCTCCGCCTTCAGTCCTCTTCCACCTCCTCCTCCTTGTATTCTCGTTCAGGAATTTCGCCCCCAACCCCAGTCCCTCTCACCACCCTTCATCACCCTGCTGAGACCTAACATCATCCTGCTTTGCCCTGCCCACCACCACCATCCACCATTGTCACCACGACCTCAACACACCACCGCTCTCTGGCTATTTTCGACTTCTAACTAGCAGCGGCACATCTTTAGAGCTCGAGGAGCGGTTTTCTGAAGCATTTCTTTCTTCGCTTTCTTGCTGTTGTCGTTGAGGTAACGCGGTTCTGCTCCGCTCTGCCTTCTTTCAAGTGATAAACGACTGACCGACCAACGTCGTGCAGAATTTGAGGTCCGGACAATTTTTGACCATTTCCCTTCTACCGCCATACTCTCAGTGCTAAAATATCGGGCTCGTTTCGACTTAACCCTTTGATTTTTTGCAACTATCCATTGCCCATCCCCCTTCTACCGGCTGCTCCTTTTGGTTCGTCATCATCGTCAGTTGCAAGTGTTCAACCGACGACGGCGTTGAACCATCGGGACTGCCACACCTCAAATTTTAGGACGCTTGGTTTGAACTGGAAATGTCTACTCCCTCCACTGCTTCAGCCGTCCTACCTCCCCTCAGTCACTATCGCTACGACTACACCCGAGATCACCATCGCGTTCTCCATCCTCCTACTCACGCTCATCTCTTGAATCGTACACATCTCGCCAGTCCTATTTACCACTCTCCCGTGCCTGTGACAACCGCTTCGACCCCTACCAACTCTTCTTTTTCTTCGTCGACGATCTCCGCAATGGCTTCTTCTAGAACCCAGCATTCGGCGAAGAGAAATCGTAATCGGACTCCAAACTGGGACGATTTCTATAAGAACGGGCTCCCTAAGGAGGTTATTGTCATTGACGATTCTCCCCCGCCAGAGTCGGGCCACCCAGGTCCCAACGCCAACAACAAACACTCGCAGCCATCCAGCTCATCCCGTGTAGTAGCGACCAATGGACATCAATATCCTTCCACAAATAACATTGCTGCTGGAGGCGCATATGGCCCTCGCCACGCTGACAAGAAGCGAAAGGTTCAGGCATCGCAATACGAACCTTCATATACCAGCCAGCATCAGCACTCTTACTCTTCTACACAGACCCCCCACGCTAATTTTGGGTCCCCCACCACCGTTTCTGCTGCTTCTAGCACAGTCAGTGTCAATGGTAATTCAACTGCTGGTACATCACTCGGATCAAACGTAGGAGCAGGGCCTTCTTATTCTGGAGCATCATTAGCTTCGGTCAATAGTCAGAAACGAAAGAGAGTAACAAGGGCCAGCCAAGCAGCGGCAGCGGCTGCAAACAATGGGCTAGATCCTTATTCTAGCTACCACCCTCCCCCAAGGCCTCCTATCAAGGCGAAGGATGTGTATGTCCAACCAATTCCAGATGTAAGTGAAGAATCCTCTGCTCCAGTGCTATTCCATCCTTCCTCGGGGTATGTCCTTACTAATATATTTACTCCCTTTAGCCCGGCAGACATCCGACCGGGAGAGTGGATGATGACGACGGTCACTACATTATCAATCTCGAAACCGATTTGACACCACGATGTGAGTTATATCTTTTTGAACCGGTTTGTATAATGCCTTGACTAATTTCCTTCTCCTGCCTCTAGACCGAATTACCAAGCAACTTGGCCAGGGAACATTTGGCAAAGTTGTGGAGGCATATGATCGTGTTAAGAAAACCAAATGTGCCATCAAGGTCATCAGATCGGTCCAGAAGTATCGGGATGCGTCCCGAATCGAGCTGAGAGTGCTTGCGACCTTATCTTGCAATGACAAAGAAAATAGGAATAAGTGCATCCATTTGAGAGATTGCTTTGACTACCGTAATCACATATGTACGCCTATCCCACTTAAAATTATGCTCGTCTTTGGATATGAGGTGTGGGATTGACGATTATATGATTGCCAGGCATCGTCACCGATTTGCTCGGGATGAGCGTGTTCGACTTTTTGAAGGGAAATTCATTCGCACCATTTCCGAATAGTCAAATCCAGAGCTTTGCTCGCCAGTTGTTGACTAGTGTTGCATGTGAGCGCACCCCTCGCTATATATACCTTCCAGTTTTCGCGATGATTTTATTTATTTTTATTTTTACTGATTTCCAAAGTCCTTCACGATCTGAACCTCATTCATACCGATCTCAAACCAGAAAATATTCTCCTCGTTCACAATTCATTCCAGACATTTAATTACAACAGGGCTATACCCTCCTCTTCCACAACTACCCAAAGGCAGGGCCGGACCCGCCGTGTTCTCTTGGACACGGATATTCGTCTAATCGATTTCGGATCCGCTACGTTTGACGACGAATATCATTCGAGCGTGGTTTCCACCCGCCATTATCGTGCGCCCGAGATTATACTGGGCTTGGGTTGGAGTTTCCCGTGTGATCTCTGGAGCATCGGGTGTATTTTGGTGGAATTTTACACTGGCGATGCTCTTTTTCAAACCCATGACAATCTTGAACATTTGGCAATGATGCAAGCTGTTGTTGGACAGAAGATCGATACAAGGCTTATCAGAGCAGTAGCGGGGACTGGAAGAACTGCAGTGAGTAACGCGGTTTCAAGGTACGCTACTCTTGATGATATTGTAAGAATCGTACTGATATAGGTGGCAGGTATTTCAAAGGAACCCGACTTGACTACCCCAATGATGAGACAACAAGAGCCAGTAAAAAATATGTTCACGCTATGAAGCCTCTCCCAGTAGGGATCACTATTATACCTTTTTTGGATGCCATATGCTAATAATTTACATATAGGATATCATCCAACCAACCACAAACTTCAACAAGCAGTTTTTCGACCTTCTCAAGAGGATATTCGTCTACGATCCCAACAAGCGCATCACTGCTAAAGAGGCGCTTAAGCACCCATGGTTCCGCGAAGCTGTGCAGGATGAGGGAACTGAAGCTACAAAGTTAAGACTGGAGAGGCAGGCGGAGCGGCTAGCAGCGGCGACATTATCACGTGGAGAGGGGTACTGATAATGGCTGTCATGCATGCGCACTTTGCGCCTAATGTTGATGAAGAAAGATATCTTTGCTACATCTATTCCGCTGGAAAGTTTGCAATAACATGGTTACGGCAGCCCCCGATTGCCAACATTGCTCACAGTTTATATTTCTTAACCATATCTTCTTTGCTTTTGTTTGTGGATAGGCGGGTGGACGATTTCGTTTTGGGTTCTCCTTGCATGGAATTTCTTCGGATAGATCATATTGTTTCACTATATCAGGGGTTGTCTAATTTGCTGTCCCTTTAGCTATTCCTGTTTCTCTTTTTTGTTTGCCTCCGCGTGGGGGGTTGCCTTGAAACTCTATGGGGCTTCCTAGCAAAGTACTGGCTCTGGACCGGTATTCATGATTGGCAGATGAAAGGAGGCTCTTTGTTTAGTAACGATGGGTATGCAGCCAGGGTGCATATATTCTTAGGAAGGGGGGGTAAACGGCGTATATTCTTTGGTGTCTCTCGTTGGTCATAGGTCTTGAATGTCTGGGTTTGTATGAATTGGGGGGATTTGAGCTTTCTCTTTTGTTTTCTGACTACCCCTATCTCTTATTCTTTTCTTGCTTGCTTTTCCTTTCTAGCTTTTTCTGTCTGTCTGGTGTTAATCTTCTCTCTCTCCTACTATCTTACCCGTATTGTTCATAGTTTGTGAATATGGACTTGGTGCCCAAGGGTGAGTCTTGATCCCAGGGCGCAAGAGGGGGAATATCACATGGCAGATCATATTCGTCAGATCTGTGGTGGCCTCTTTTTATTTTTTTTCTTCCGGATCTCTCCTTTTCGTTTCTCTCGTCCGTCACTTTATCACGTCTCGTCTCGTCATCACGGTCTATCGCACTGGTATACATAAATGGGAAAAAACTCAACTCTGAGGATCAACTGGGTTTTCTCTTTTTTGGGTGGCTTTCCATAGCTCTCTCTGACTATTCTCCCCCTCGTGTCATTTTCACCCCCTTTCTATTGTACTAAAGTCCTTTCCTCTCTCTTTTTTTCCCCCCTACAGGAGTTCAGGAGCGGTTTTTCGGTGTTGAATTTTACTTTTCCCTTTTCATGTTTCTTTCGCGGTTATTTCTCTTTCTTTCTGATATTCCTAGTTTTTCTTCATTCACGCCCATGATACAGTAGTCTAGTATAATTTCTACTTATCTACCTACCTACCCAACTTACTTGCGCTAACTGTTTGCCCGGTAGAATAATACCACAAAGATTTATCCGCCACTCTACCCACATTCGTGGAATGACTATTGTGAAGGATCGAGATGAGAAACGTCTCAAATCCCCGGATCGTCGGTTATTTGCATTTTTAATAGATCCCGTCAATCCTGCTACTAACTAATCCCATGATACACACTCCCCCTTCCCTTCCCCATTTTCCCGCTTTGCGGACAAGGCGGGTCCCTTATTGTTAGTCTAGTCCGGGGCGCGCACGATACAAATAGCCTATCTACCAGCACAGCGCGATACATGCGGTAACTCCAAGCACTCAACTTGCGCCCTGCGTTGCATGCATGTGGGAAATCGAGCCCCACAAGAAAGTTGTGAATCGAGTGAGAATCAATGACCGCCACGTTGCATTACCGCAGTGCCTTGCAGTGCAGTTGTAGGACATGCGACTCCCTCTTTGGGTTTATTTTTTTATTTTTTTGGCAAAAGAAAGGATAAGTGTGTTTATGGTTGGTTGGTTCGGTTGGTTGGTTATGGTGGTTGGTTGGCTGGCTGGAGCGGGAACGGGGCGGGCAGCCGACGCATTGCTTGTAAGAGCCGCGTTTATCGCGGCGCGGGTAAGGAGGTGTGGTGACATTCTGACGCGACGCGATGTGGTACCATATCATGATGGTTAGGTGGGCCTTTTTGCGCGAATGGGGCGTAGCATACTGGTAAGATGAGTGAGTTTGGGGTTGGTGAGATGGGGCTCTTTGCACGGTGCTGTGCTGGGTACTGAAGAGTTATATTTGGAATTTGGGAAGGTTTGAGTGGGGTTTGAGTGCTATTTGGGGATTGTGTGGTGATTTTGTGTGCTCGTAATTTACTGTACGGTACGGTATCATACCCGTACGTAAGGAGTTGGGAGAGATGGCTTCATGACCGTACTAACCTGAACGTTTCTACTCTCCAATCGTGATATCAGAAAGGAAAACAAAGAAAATCAAGCCATCTCCAATGCTTTTTTACAGTAACTTGACTTGGCTTGACTCGGTTTCCCTATCGGATGGACCCGAGCCCCCTTCCTTCCTTCCTTCGGACTACCACGGGGTACAGCACTGTGCTGGCGATTTTCAAAGACACAGTTATGATATCCGGAAATTTGGGCTTGGCTAGCGTTTACCGACTCCATCAATTCAATAGGAATCAATACCGGTAGGAGAACAAGAGTGATCCAGACTCTTGGAGAATACGGTACTGTCAGAGGTACTCGCCCTCAGTTCGAGATAGGTAAATTTACACGTCGCGGTTTGTGTTACCGTCCAAGCCATCCCCAGATTTCCGGGTACCGTATAGAAGTCTTGGCGTAGCGTCGGATAAACCC
>QLOI01000184.1:0-26912 GCA_003313605.1 Tuber umbilicatum | reverse complement strand
TTACGCATATTGACTAGAGTGTCAGTAATGCAAGTAGTAACGTACGAACAATACTCTTAATTATGATATTGATACCTGTCGACAAGTAAATGAGCTGGAAAGATTATGAAACGTTACATTAGGCTGCGTCTCTTATTGACACCTATCGATAGGAAAGGAAAAGACAAGATACCGGAACCCTTAAATGGGCAACTCTGGAAAAGACCAACGAAAGTACAACAAAGAACGAACTCAGCCAACGCCTAACGACCAAATGTGCAAGATTTTCGAGAGGGTCGCTTGAGGGACCAAGCTGGGGAAGAAAGGAGCTAGTAGGCAAGTGAAGCGAGCCTACTAAAATACCGAAGGAGGTACTCAATATTGAGAATTTTTTTTTTCTGGTTGCCTCATGGGACTTTGGCCCTGGAAAGGGGAGCTGGATTTGAAAGATTGCAAAGAAGAAACCTCCTACCTCAAGATAAACAAGCCTTCAATAACAGGAACAACGGCCTGAAATTGAACAACAAGAACGAAACAACAACCTCGAGAGGGGGGGAAAGAAAGGAGCTACAACCTCAACGATACGAACATGAACATGCCAAGAATACCTTTCAGAATCAATCAGCGACGGCAGATTCTGAAGTGGGAAAATGCAACGATCCACCTCAACGATAAGAACACAAAACAATCGGTACGACTATCTTCCAATAAGATAGACCAAACGAAAGACAAACAATCGGTACGACTATCTTGCGATAAGATAGACCGAACGAAAGACAAACAATCGGTACGACTATCTTGCGATAAGATAGACCAAATGAAAAAATGAACAATCAGTACGACTAACTTCGAATAAGATAGACCGAACGGAAAACAAACAATCGGTACGACGATCTTGCGATAAGATAGACCGAACGAAAAAACAAACAATCGGTACGACTATCTTTGAATAAGATAGACTGAACGGAAAACGAACAATCGGTATGACTATCTTTGAATAAGATAGACCGAATGGAAAACGAACAATTGGTACCATTATCTTGCGATGAGATAAGACGCGAACGAATGAGCAGAGAATACCTTTCAGAATCAATCAACGACGGATGATTTTGATTTGGGAAAATGCAAGACGACGAAACAAACAACACATGAATGAACATGTAGAAAATACCTTTTAAAATCACAGCGACAGATGGTTTTGATTTGGGAAAATGCAAAACCAAGAAGGCAAACCAACTCCATGATACGAAATCGACAACAGGATACTTAAAGAAGTGCATGACCTGTAACAGAAAGAAAGAAATACCGAAATATTCAGGAGTACCGGAACAAAACGCCTTGCCGAACACCAAAGGAAAAAGCGTGGATATTGATTTTATATCAGCAAAAACCTTTAGAAAACTACATCGACAAGGAGACCAGACTGGCATCCTGAAATGGGACACAGAAGATGACGAACCGACTGATAGATTTTTCTATCTATTACACGATAACCTATATTCTATGCAAGAAAAGATCATACGACATGAAGCGACCGACAGATTTTCATATCTATTGAACGGAAAGATTTATCCTATGCAAGAAAAGATCATACGATACGAAGCAAGCGACAGATTTTCATATCTATCGAACGAGAGGATTTATCCTATGCAAGAAACAATCACACGACACGAAGTGACTGATAGATTTTCAAATCTACCAAACGAGAGGATGTATCCCATGCAAGAAACAATCATACGACACAAAATGACCGTTAGATTTTCAAATCTACCAAACGAAGAAATGACTTTATACAAGAAAGAAACATAAGAGAAGAAAAGATAAGAGATGACCACAAAAAGAAAGCCATATAAGGAGGTCAGGAAACCCCGAAGAGGATCACTATTCAACACAACAAACTTCAATCCTCAATACGATCAAAACACCTGCCTCTATTCTTACTTTTACTACAAACGTCTTCTATCAAACACAATGCAGCCAGTCAACGGAGAATCAACTACTTCCTCCGCTTTCCAAGGTTGGGAACATATAGAGGTCCCAGGACCTCAACATACCAATGACGGTTGGGGACACCCAACAAGCCCAAGTTACTCGGGGACACCACGCCCGAAAGACTACCACGCGGCACAGTCCTGGATAGACTGCTTCGATGACTGGTGCCTTGTGAACCAAAGCGAAAAGAATGGTTTGGGGTGGTTCCCCAAACAACCAAAACGAAAGCAACCTCAACGGAAAGCCAAGAAAGTACAATGGGGAGATGGGAGCACAAAGAAGACCTATGCGGAGGTCAGACAGTTCGCGGCGGAACTGTCAGAAGAGCTGGCGAAACAGGCGGAAGAAATCGAACGCCTGAAGAACGAAAACCGAGACCTAAAGTGAAGAACGGTCCTGGCAGAAGACACGGCCAGAAAAGCAACTATCAAGATCTGACGAATGGCCTTTGGTAATGAAGGCCTACATGAACGAATACATCGGTTGGCGACAGCGGTGTCCGATTTGGCCAAAGAAATCGGTTTGGACTCAGGGTCCGAAGAGAACGAAACCCCACCATAGGTTCTAATGGAATAAAACCTGGGGGAAGGGGAGCTAATGTTACGATTCTTGACTGACTTAGCTATTTCGCACTATGACTCATGTACGAGTCATAGGGTTTCATTTGTTTTATGGGTTTTTTTATTGATTTATGTTATTGATTTGGCACACATGATGTTTTACATGACTCACGGTTGTGAGTCATATGTTATAGTTACGTGAACGACTCATTTAGAGTCATAGGATGTTATGTTTTCACATGAGTCACGCTAGCGACTCATAGTTATATTGTTATTGTGCAATGACTCAGTTAAGTCATAAGATGCTACACATGTGTATGAGTCACAGTTGTGACTCATAGTTGAGCGGTAAGAACTATATAAGGAAGATGAGACATACATGTAGTTAGTTCTTCACGCGGCCTTCTAAGTAACCCAGCTACAATATGATTTGGTTACCTCTTTACTCTTCTATTACTTTAATACAATGATAAGGATATTGGCGTTACGCATATTGACTAGAGTGTCAGTAATGCAAGTAGTAATATACGAATAATACTCTTAATTGCGATATCGATACCTGTCGACAAGTAAATGAGCTGGAAATATTACGAAACGTTACACATACTATATGTCTCAAGGTTACCAAGGATATCATTATAGCAAAAGCAAAAAGATTTTGCAAGTCAGAAGACATACCAGAATCCAACCGTCCGAAATGGAGTCATGGCTGGCTAGAGAAGTTCAAGCTCCATTCTGGCTTAAAGAGAAGGAGATTTTATGGAGAAGCCAACCCAGTCAATCTCGGTGATCACAATAATTGAATTGATGAAATTAACACAGCTTGTGAGGATTACTCAGAAGATGATCGGTATAATTTCGATGAAACAGGGTTATTCTATCGCATGCCTCCCTCAATTGGTCTTGCTACGGAGCAGAGTCATGGCTCCAAGGCTGATAAGACACAGCTCAGTTATGGCTTTTGCGTCAATGCAAGTGGTACAGATAAGAGAGAGCCTTTGATTATAGGTCATGCCCGTCGTCCCCGGTGCTTTGGTCAGAGAGGTGCAAGCAATTTAGGTTATAATTTTTATTATAATAATAAAAAGGCTTGGATGACTGGAGCTATCTGGTTAGACTGGTTGAAAAAATTTGATAAAGAGATGGAAAGACAAAACCGTCAGGTAATCCTACTTGTAGATAATTGCTCATCACATATCGAACCAGAATCTAGTTTAAAAGCAATTCGACTAGAGTTTCTTCCACCAAACACGACAGCACAGCTTCAGCCACTTGATGCTGGGGTTATACAAACATTTAAGGCATATTATCATCGTCAGTTCCTTTAATCAGCAATTCTAAGAAATGAAGAAAATGTTGCCGGAAACTCTTTCAAAATCAACCAACTTGAGACTATGGAAATAGCAAAAATAGCAAGGAATAATGTCACATCCTTGACTACTCAGAATTGTTGCAAGCATGTTGGACTTGCTGGTATTATTGGGCCAGGCTTGCCAGTAGAACGAATTAGTGATCCTGTTCCAACCTTCGGTCCTGGAGCTGCAAATTACCAGCAACAAGCATAACGGCGTCTTGAAGAACCTGATTCTTTCTTAATTGCTCCTCACTGCCGAGCAGAAGTAAGTTAATCATATTTAATTCTTATTTATAAAGTTTTTCTTTTACTTATATGTTATTTAGGTTGAGGAATTATTACATCTTCTTCAACAAGATTTTAGTAAATTACGAATACATGATCCTATGTCAATTTACAGCTTCCTGAATCCGGAGCTGGAACAATCAACAGCTGGCGAATTGACCGATAAAGAAATTGTAGCTATGGTTAAGCATGCCGAGCAGGAGAATGCTACTTTGTGTAACCTGTCTCGGCCGGAGCCTAGGCAGGTGTTTGGTAGGTTCACAGTAGACTTGCTAAGTACTCAAGAGTAATAAAGGTAATTGCCTAACAGAGGCTTCGAGGTGATTGCAATTAGCTAAAGTCTTTAAGATCACAATAAAGAAGTAACTATTCAATCGAGTATATTCAGAATACTGTCTGTTGAAGTCTGCCGTTCTAAAGCCAGACTTCACAGGTTTTTAAATACACGAATCTTGCCATCAAGGCATAAACAATACTAAGTATCAAATGATACTTAAACAAAACATAAAACAAATCAAGTATCAAACGATACTTAAAACAAAACATAAAACATACTAAGTATCAAACGATACTTAAAAATAAAACATAAAACATACTAAGTATCAAATGATACTTAAAACAAAAAATATAACATATTAAGAATCAAATGATACTTAAAACAAAACATAAAATATAACCTAGTACCCATACCGGTTACATCCCCAAAAACAAAACAAAGTTTCAAACAAAATCAAAACATAGAGATATCGAGATCCAGATCCCAATCATCCTTCTCGTTCTCAACAGGAAAACAAACACAAAAAGAAAAACAACTCAGTCCACCAGTGCAGAAATCTAGCCCGAGATTTCTGTTCCCCAAACAGTCTCTACACCAGTATTCCTAGTAGTAGACTTGCTCAACCATATCATGTGTCCTGTGTATGGTTTCGTCAACTGTTTCTCCTCCTAGGCGGATGTCAATCCGCTCATAGCCATAGCAGGCAATGATAAAAATATGATGCAACCTGTGCATAGATTCGATTCGGTTTTGGTAAACCAGCAACCTGTGCCAGTTTAGGGAAGCACGGCAAGACAGACAGACGAAATCAGTGATGTGCATTGTCGTTGGGGTTCCATGTTAGCATAGTTCTCACCATAGTTGATAGTTCTGGTCTAAGGAAACCATCCTGATATTTCGGTTGCTGTTACTATCTCGTCCTCTGTTGCATTCCATTCCAAGCTGCTATCAGAGTCCCATTTGGTGTTCAGGAGGGGTGCCCAAAATCCAGGGTCTGCATCGTCCACCTCCATTGCTTCCATGATATCTGGTAGTGCTGGGGTCTACGTTTGGTATACGAAATTCGTTTTGACTCGTCTTCTGGTGTTTGGCTTGTTATTGTTCCACCATTCATTTACCATTTCCTTAGCGTCTTCTAGGCATTCCTCTGGTTCCCAACTATTTTCTAATTTTGGGTATCCTTTCCATTTGATCAAGAACTGGTTCTTGCCAAATCGTAGTCTGTGATCTTCGACCCTTTCCATCTCCCATTCCGCATTTCCATGCGTCATGATAGGTTGTGGTCGAGGGTGGGATTATCTGGGGAATCTGTCTTCATCGTTTTCATTCCACCTCTAGACAACAGAAGCGTGGAAAACTCTGGTTTCTTTGCGGTAGAGTCGTGATTCCATTCTGACTGTATAGTTCTGGGTAAAGTCATCATATTTGAGTACTTTGAAAGGTCCACACCAGCGTGAGAGTAGTTTCTTGCTTCGTCCTGACATGGTTCCTAGTTCTGCCGCTACTAGTAGGTATTCGCCAATCTTGATAGGGGTGTGTTCTTGTCTGCGCTTTCTGGCTGTCTTGTTGCTTCGCATTCTTGATTGCTTGACTTCTTGGTGGGCCATTCCTCTTATTATCTGGTGTCAGTTAAGGTAGTCTTCTGCTGATGGCACTGTCGAGTTCTTAAAACGGGCCGTAGTCATCTTGGAGTATTCTACTCCAAACATGACTTTGTAAGGCGACATTCCTAGTGTATTACTGTGTCCAGCGTTTAGGTATGCTGCTGCCTCAGGTAGTTTCTCAGTCCAATTGTCCTGTCATTTGTTGATAAGGTTTCGTAGCATGGTCTTGATATCCTTGATCTTTCGTTCTGCTTGTCCATTGGTTTCGTGGTATCCAGGAGTTGATGTAATATGTTCGATACCCATTAATACCATCGTTTGTTTCCAGAAGTGTGATTTGAATTTGGTGTCATTGTCTGTAAGGATCGATAGTGCGTTACCATAAGGTATGAATACGTTCTTTTGAAGTAGTGCCATTGTCCTTTCTGGTGAAATATCAGATTCCGTTGGTATGAGCCAGGTATAACCAGAACATCTGTCAATGACAACCAGTATTATTTGATTTCCTTCCGATAGGTTGAGTGGTCCAGCAAAGTCCATAGCATAAGAGATGAAAATCTCGTCTACAAGTGGCATTTCCTTCATTGTTCCTTCAGGTAGTGTTGTTCCCTCTTTATTGACTTGGCATAGCTCGGATTACTTCACATAATCTCTAAAGTCTTTTCTTATCTTGGGCCAGTACAAGAAGTTTATCGCATATCGTAGGTTTCGTTCTGCTGAGTGGTGTCCTTTTCTGTGTATCTCATCGATTACTGTTTCTCTGAGCGTTGCTCTCTTTGTTGCATGGCCTTTTGGTATATAAAGGCAGTTATCTCCACATCGGGTTGTTGCATAAAGTAATCCTCCACTTATTTGGTAATGTTTAAGGTTTTAAGTGGAGTGATGTTCGTGTCCTGATACCTTTCGAAACAAAGAGTCTCTTTAATAAGCATGAATTAGTTTGGCTCGAAATGTTGTTTGGATCATTGCTGATGCATCAACCACTGTTGCTTCATCTTCTACCAGGTCCTGCCTGGTTGGTCCATCATGTACATCCTCTTCCACTGTATCGTATTCTTGGTAGAACTGCTTCCTATGATCTTCCAGTGTAGGTGGTATAACTGATATAAGGGTTTCTTCGTCCAGTATATGCTGTCCATGTTCGGGGCAAGTCGCTTCTCCACACCTGTCCCATGAGTCTGAGGTGCACTGTGCCGCATTGGTGACGATAGTGTTGATGTGGTCTCTGTTAACGAGTGTTCTGGGTTGTGGCTGGCTCCAGTTCTCAGGAGATACCCTCCTCGATGAGGCCACTGGTGATCTGTAGTCTATTGTTGGCTTTGCATTATGGTAATGGCAATCTTCAATCATGCAAAAGGTTTCGTGAAGGTCTGCATGTTCTTGGTCCTCCAGGGGTGTGTGAGATATCAAGACCGAATCTCCCCAAGGGTTTCCTTCCTTTATCTGGGAGTCATCCTCTTCCTCGTGTCCTTTGTTGATTGTTAATCTTCCTTGGTTCATAGAGCATTCGGATCTGCAGTCCAAGTGTCCTCCCTTGGGTCATAGTGTTCTTCGCTGGTCATGTTTAAAAAGGGGGTAGAAAAGTAGGCAATCAGTATGTCGTCTTCGTCACTCGTGTTTGTTAAGTTTGAGGTTTCTTCTGTGTCTTGTCTTTCATAGATTCTGGAGAGTGCATCCGCTAGCTGGTTGTTGGCTCCAGGTTTATAAATGATTTCCGTCTCGTACTTTGCTATCTCCATTTTCCAGCGCATTTGTTTTCTGCTAGGATTTGTTGCCTTTTTCAGGTACATCAGGGGTTGGTGGTCCGTAACGATAGTGAATTTCCTTCCCAGGAGTATATGAGTGAATGTTCTTAATGCGTCCATGATTGCTATTGCTTCCTTGTCTGTTGTACTGTAATTGTTTTGTGCTTTGCTGAATTTCCTACTGTGCAATGCTGCAGGTCTTGCTGTTTTAGTTGTAGGTCCCTGGCCTATCCAGGATCCAATTCTAATGTCACTTGCATCGGTAAATAACCATATAGGTTCCTTGCATTCGTCAGAGATTGGTCTCAATACCTTGCTCTGTTCAATAAGTGACTTTGTATTGGCGAATGCTTGGTCATGGGTGGCAGTCCAGACAAATTCCACATTTCCTGTTAAGTCAGTAAGGGGGGCAGTAATGGAAGCATGGTGTGGTAAGAATTGGGCGATATAATTGACCAGTTCTAAGAATCATTGTAACTGGGTTTTCATCTTAGGTGTGTCCCATTCCTCTATCTTGGCTAGTTTTTCTGGCATCGCTCTGATTCCCTCATTATCGATAATGTGGTCTAACACTGTGATCTGGTCCGCAAATAGGAAAGATTTTTTCCTACTAGCATAAAATTGTTTCTTTCTAAGTCTTTTACGGACTTCTCTGATATGCGCTAAGTGTTCTTCCTTTGTATCTGAGAATATCATAATGTCGTCAATGTATACCCATATACATTTTCCCAGTAGGTCACTCAGTAGGTTCTCCATTGATCGCATGAATGTGGCAGGGGCATTGATATCCTCTTGAAGTATTACTCGGCTTGCAAAAGCTCCGAAGGGTGTTTTGAATGTGTTGTATTTCTCGTCTTTTTCTTCTACCCTTGTCTGAAAGTAGGCATCGCTAAGGTTTATTTTGCTTCAGTATCTCGCTCTTCCGATGGAGTTTAGGATTTGTTTCTAGTTTGGTATTTGTACATTGTTCTTTATGGTGTTCTCATTTCGGGATGTTAGGTCAACTAACACACAGATTCTACCATCTGGCTTAGGCTGAACAAATAGGGATGCTGCCCCAGGTGCTTGTGAGTGGTAAATAACTCCTTCAACAATTTTTTTATTTAACCATGACTGTAGGCTAGCTAGATATTGTTCAGGTATCGTATAGGTAGGGAGTGTTTTGGCCTTGCTTTCATCCTTGATTGCGATGTAGTGGTTGACTTCCCTGAGTGGCGGTAGTGTTTCAGGGACTATCTCCGGAAACACATCTTCGTATTTGCTTAAAACTTCCGTATCAGTAGTATCGGTAACCGCCGCTCTGATTATAGTGCTTGTTGGTTCACATCTGACTTTAATCTTATGGTTTGGAAACTCAATAGAGGACTCATCACATCGTATTATTCCCTGGTGTTTCGCTAGAAAGGGCATCTCTATCAGTGCATTGTACTTCGCTAGGTTTCCAACCAACATGGTGTTGTCCTTTGAAACCATCTTCCCAATCGATATCGTGATATTGCATTGTTTCTGGCTGTTTAATCATAACCCTTTCATGGCCATGTGTACCACTACTAGTTGTTTCATTTTTTCAGTTGGTATACCGTATGTTGATACAAAGGTGGTGCTGATGATTTCTCTGCCGATTGCCCCTGTATTAAACAGTACATTGGCCTCCTTTCCGTTAATCTGGATTCATTCTTCTAATGCCTAGTTAGGTTTGATGCCTAGAGAGAGTATTTTGTTGCAAGAGGGAACTGTGTTATAACGTCTATCGCTATCGAGTTTATCCATACTTCTGTGGTTTCTGGTTCCTCGGCTTCTACTTGGTTTGCTGACACCTTTTTGGACTTTGGCGTGCTTTTCCCTTTCCCTTTCCTGCTATAGCAGTCTTTCGCTAGGTGACCTGTTTTCCCGCATTCATAACAGGCTCTCGATTCCTTTTCTCGTTTGGTGGATGTAGCTTCTGTTTTGGAGCTATTCCTGGTGTTCTGTCACTTAAACTGCTTTCTTTGTGGCTTGTTGTTTGATGCTTTTCCTCCTTCTTTGTATGCATCCATTTGTCTGAACAGGTTGTCAGCCATTTCAGCTTGCTCATTGATTTCATCTATGGTGTCTTCCTCTTTTGTTTGAGTTTTAACCACTTCTCTTAACTGTCTCGTCATGCTCTTGAACAGTTGTCTTCGGAACATATAGTCGGTTATGTGGCTTTTTGGTAATATTTTGTCACGATTCCAGACTGACTTAGCTATTTCGCACAATAACTCATATAAGAGTCATAGGGTTTCATTTGTTATATGAGTTTTTATATTGATTTATGTTATTGATTTTGCACGTATGATTTTTTACATGACTCACGGTTGTGAGTCATATGTTATAGTTACGCGAATGACTCATTTGGAGTCATATGATGTTATGTTTTTACATGAGTCACGCTAGCGACTCATAGTTATATTGTTATTGCGCAATGACTTAGTTGAATCATAAGATGTTACGCGTGTGTATGAGTCACAGTTGTGACTCATAGTTGAGCGGGAAGAACTATATAAGGAAGACGAGACAGAGATGTAGTTAGTTCTTCACGCAGCCTTCTAAGTAACCCAGCTACAATATGATTTGGTTACCTCTTTACTCTTCTATTACTTTAATACAATGATAAGGATATTGGCGTTACGCATATTGACTAGAGTGTCAGTAATGCAAGTAGTAACGTACGAACAATACTCTTAATTACGATATCGATACCTGTCAACAAGAAAATGCGCTGGAAATCCAACAAAAAGTTACATCTTTCTCTTAATGCTGCAAGATTTGTAGCTACATCTGTGATATACCTTATCGAGCCATTCTCATGCTGTGATATAGCTTCGAACTTGTCAAACAGTATGTTGTCGGTTTGCGAAGATTGGAATTGTTTTTTTCAGTGCCTCCATCATCTCTACTCCGGAGATGTTGTCATTCTTGTCTGATGCTTGGAGATATACTTCCTGTGCTCGCCATGCTGTATATGCTCCTACATAGTGACCATTTCGTGGCTGTCTCATGCCGACATCGTGGAATATCTGGTAGTTCGCCACTGACCTAGCCCATCTCTCAAATGCCTCTGGTTCAAGGTCTTTGCCTTCACTAGTGAATGGTTTTGGTGGTGGTAGCTTGAAGCTCAGTTTCGGCATCTGCGGTGCAGGAGCAGCCTTGGCTCCTCCTTCCTGTTGTCCTCCTTCCTGGGATGACATCTCACTAGACTCACTGCTGGAGTCTGAATCGCTGTCTGGTGGTGGCTTTGGTAGTGGCGATAATAGAAACCCTCTAGGGGTTGTCCTTTCGCTGGGTCCTTCCGTTTCTTGCGTAAGTTGGCTAGCAATCTCTTCCTCTTCGGATTGTCTTGTAGCCAGTTCCTTTCCTTTTCATCTAGGGTTGAATAGTTCACTTCTTGGGATCTTTGTCCCTGATCTCGTGCTGAGAGTTCCTTCTATCTTGAAGGTCTTCCTCCTAGCTTGGTGCTAGGCTTCTAACTTTCAATACTCAGGATTGAAGTTAAAAAATGTAACCTGTCTCGGCCAGAGCCTAGGCAGGTGTTCGTAGATTTACGGTATACTTGCTAAGTGCTCAAGAGTAACAAAGATAAGTGCCTAACAGAGGCTTCAAGGTGACTGCAATTAGTTAAAGTCTTTAAGATCGCAATAAAGAAGTAACTATTCAATCGAGTATATTCAGAATACTGTCTGTCGAAGTCTGCCATTTCAAAACCAGACTTCACGGGTCTTTAAATACACAAATCTTGCCATCAAGGCATAAACAATACTAAGTATCAAACGATACTTAAAACAAAACATAATACATACTAAGTATCAAACGATACTTAAAACAAAACATAAAACATAACCTAGTACGCGTACCGGTTACACTTTGTATGATGTGGAGCTGTTGGGATCACGGTTGCGAGACTCAAATCATGATGAGCGATTAGAGAGTGGGCTTGAGGGACCTGGATACGAGGTGATGTCTAGCACTGAGGCACTATTGGCAACACAGGGTTTAATTCAGAAGCTTCTGAATGATAAAGCAATCGATACGAGTGCACTAAGGGCGATGGAAATGCTTTGGCAATTGGAAAAGATCTGGAGGCTACAGAGACTTCAAGAATCTACTGTGCAAAAGAGTATCTTATTGTATTTCACAGCTGAGACTGGTATGGAATAGTGCTTACTTTGTATCAATTTTCAAATTATATTCTTTATTGTGTTCTCCTTGAATATTATCAAATGTTGATGTTTTTCCCTCCTTCGTGTATTATTTCTTCACTTGCTTCTACTCTGTCACTTGTGCCAAGACACCTCCGCTTTTTCCATGTTTTTCTTACTTCCATCCGTTAGCCCTCTCCCGCCTGCTGGAATTATCGGAGGTTCTACTGTAGCTCAATTTTGTGGAAGTACAGGGTTGCGGATATTGAATAATATGAATTGCAGGCTTTGATATCTGTATTCAGTTTTTTCATGACATCGCACAATCACGCTTTTTAATTTTGCCTTTTCCTTCCTGTCTGTTTTATTAGGGAAAATGATTAAAATATTGCAGTTAAAATATGTATACCTTGCGGCTAAACATTCGTTATTTGAGGCATTATTATCATATTTCAAGCTTTATAAGAATTAATCTTGTCAGTTAAGGTCTCCAATGCCATGGTTTTTTACGTTCTATCCCTTCCATACCATAGAATCCCACAAATACCACAACAGTTTAAACTATGAGCCGTTGTGTTTGGGGATCTCCTGGCCTTCGTTTTTTCCCCTCTTCAAAACTCCAGGTATTGGGCCGCACAATCCCAGTTGGCATCAGTATTAATTTATTTTTCTTATTAATCACCACAACATACTCCCAATTGGGTTAAAATATTTTACAAAGTAAAATAATTGGTAAAATAAATTACCGCATTAAGTATGGTGTTGCGAAGATATTACCTGATACAGCAATATTGAGGTATGTTAATCAGTGGGCACATCTCCTGCCAAAAACGAAAATCTTTGAACTGCTCCAGCACAGCAGGCAGTACGTATTTCCTTAAACACCTCTCTAGTTCTTTAGGCAGCCATCAAATAAAGACTCTTACAGGAGTTTTTGAGCCTTTGAGTTGCTGACCTAGAGGAGTTTGAAGTTGGTCATATTTGGAGTTCGCTAAGGTGTTGATTGCCATTGCCCGGCACCATACAGTACTGGACTCCATGCCCATGGTCTCAAGATCTTGGTGCGGCAACCCCTGTCAGCACCCTTGAAACATGTTTCTCAGAGGGCCCTGCCGCCAAGCCTAACCCAAACAAACAGGTAGGAAGCTCTCTAACCCAGTCAGATTGTCAGATTGTGCACGCACATGCAAGAGACCACAGCGGCAGGGCTGACGCACCTTGGCAAGTCCCCGGAATATTTGACACCCCGATCCTCCATGTTCCCCGCGAACCGCTGAAAAGAAAACCGCCTCCGAAATCGTACAAAGAATATGCCTGTTTCAATCTTGCCTTCCTCGTCTTCATCCGTTGAGAGCGAGAGCTATGAGCTTTCCAAGCGGATTGCAGCTCCCCCGGAGGAATTTGCCCTGGATGATGAAGAGGAGGAAGATATAGAGGCTTCGTCGCCTTCGCGTGGGCTGCTGGGCGATCAGGACAAGAATCACACTACAGCTGTCTCATCGCGTCGGCTGAAGTGGAGTGCATATTTGTCATCCTTGAGACTGTGTTGTCGGCGCTCTGGGAGTCTGCGGAGGAGGTGCTGTCAAATTTTGACCGTGCTGCTTTCGGCGGTGGGTCTGTTACTGGTTTTCACTTTCATTTTTAATCCGTCGTATACGAAGACTCAGTATCCGGAGAACTACGCTGTTGTCGCAAACGCTGTGCGGAATGGTGGTGGGGTGAACCCTCAGGAGTTTTGGCGGGGAAAGGGTGGGAAGAGGGCCACAAAGTCGGGACGGGGAAATCCGGCCGGGGAGAAGGTTTTTATTGCGGCGAATATAATCGATGCGGGTTTGATTAACGGGGCTTGGGGAAACGCTGTGATGGAACTCATGGATTTGATTGGGGAGGAGAATGTGTTTTTGAGTTCGTACCTCTCCCCTCCTGATCCCGGGGGTGCTTGGGGGCGCAATTCATTGACTGTTTCAAAAAGGTATTTTCGAGAATGATTCTGGACCGGAAACTAAAGCTGCCCTTGAGGATCTGGATAATCTGATTGCCGAAAATATGCCTATGGCTGGTCGATCGATTGTCTCCACTACACTACCATTGGCTGCTATTCCGAGAGTTAAGCTTCCAAATGACAAAACCTACATCAAGCGAATAACATACCTCGCCGAAGTCCGCAATCGCGCCTTACTGCCGCTAGTCGGTTACATTCCCTCTCTTGGGCGTTGGGGTATCACTGGGCCACCCGAGATACCAAAGGCTCACGAACCGGTGCCTGGTGAAAATGAGAGTACAAAATGGGAACAGGTACCAGAGGATATCGACCCCAAGAATGCCCCTGCACTCCCGGAGCGATGGGTGAAGGATCCAGAGAAGTACAACAAAGTTCTATTTCTAAATGACGTTGTATTTGATCCTGTACAAGCACTCCATCTACTATTTTCCACCAATCAAGGGAAGTACGAAACCGCCTGCGGAATGGACTTCATCAACCCTTTCAAGTATTAAACCCTGCTCATCCATTGACTATTCTCTAATTTACGCTTTGTAGGTATTATGATACTTTCGCAACCCGTGATATTGACGGATACAATTTGGGCGTACCTTTCTACCCCTACTTTGCCCCGGGCAGGAGTAGAGAAGCCTTGCAAGCCGCCACCGATGCCGTACCCGTATTGAGCTGCTGGGGTGGTATTGTAGCTTTTCAAGCGAAAGTGTTCACAAAGAAAGACCCAGTCCTATTCCGCTCCTCCAAAGAGCCCTACTGGGACGCCTCCGAGTGCTGCCTCATCCATGCCGACATCCATGCACCTAATGCAACATATATGAACCCGTACATTCGGGTGACATATGACTTAAGCACTTTTGGCTGGTTGCCTATGATTAAGCGAATAGAAAAGCTATTTGCGGGACCGCACTGGTTAATCGGAAAGTTGGTCGGAATGCCCTGGTCAGGAGAGCGACGGAAAGAAGTTGGTAACGGTGGGTACTGCGGGAGCCGGAAGTTACTTGTCATGAAAGAGGGGGAGGAAGGTAGGGGCTGGAGAAGTTTGCCGGTACCGGAGGATAAAGGAAACTAGAATTTGGACTAAGGAAGGCGTTTAGCATTTGGATTTCGATTCGGGTTCGGATACCATAGGAGACTGTCAATACATAGTGGGTACTGCCGTGGGATTTAAAAATTTAATGTTTGGTTTTGACGCGATTGCCGATTTTTTTTTTTGCTGTAACGCGGTTGTACAGTAATACTCCTCAGGTTCCCTCAGGATTTTTTTGTTGCCATGAGTTTTAGCAAAAGTGCTCTGTGCACAAGCCTTCTTGCCTATGGTAGCGCCTACTGTAAGTACCCGAATCGGAGGAGGTAAATTTGCTAGGACGTTGGAATTACCCTTCTCGGCCGCGCGAGGGGAAACCGCAAACCCGACCTTCAGTTGAGACAAAGCAAGCAGAATATGCGCAGTGCCTTCCCCGGAGGGGCTGCTACAATGTTCGAGCACATGCTGAGGCTTTGTGAACTTGAAGGAAAGGCGAGTGAGTATAGTATCTATTTTTCATTAATTTTGTTAATATATCCTCCTTACCCAATATTCCATTTGTTCGCCCTTCCTTTTTCTCCAAACTCACAGTGCTTTAGCATGTATGAATTAATGATCGGACTCAACAGGATGCAGGTAAGGATGTCGGTTAGCGGCTTTGGGTCGTTCTTGTCCCGTCCTATGCTGTGCTGGACATGTGTCGAGACATGTGTTAACTTTCAAAAGAGGCATATCTAGAGTGTGTTGTCTAATCTATTCTCACATTTCGCGACCTTGAGGGGTGTCCCAGTTTGATATTGCGTGCATGTTCGATCCGACTCACAAATTTTTCAGTCGACCTGGCTCATGCGTGGAGGCAGCCGCCAGTGGCCCGCCACCGCCCACGCTGGAGCGAGTCTGAGGGTGTTAGGGAGCGAATGGGGGGATAGTCTCTCTAGACTAGAAATCAGGAATACGGTAGGATACCTAGGGAATGATATGTCTCACTCAATCTAGAACCCCCGAGGCGTTTTCGGCAAACGGTGTATTATTAGGCCTACCACTGGCACCCTTTATGATTGGTGTTTGCACTCTGGTGCAACTCGGTTTACCCGCATAGTGCATACCCGAATCCGGATTCGTAGCGGGCTTCTGCAAGGCCAATTGCACTTTTTTCCTTCACCAGGGATCGAGTCTTGGATTTGTGGAATCGTGCAGCACACCTGGCTTTGTGTCGTAAAAGTCAATAGTTCTCGAGAGCAGCAGAGCACTTCATTTTTTCCTTTTCTCCTTGCTTCCAACTTCCACAAGTAGCTCGGGCAGATTACGGTACTATAAATTTTGCAACTAATTTGCAATAGCGTTAAAAGATCATCGGATGCGACAATAAATTTAGATCAGACCCGGTAACTGGATGCTCGAAGAAAATTTCGCACATTGGCGCATGAGCACATCTGATATGACGCAGCATGGACTTTCAAGAGGGAATGAGCGGTCAATTCCGGGCGCTAATCGGTATATAATCTTCTTGATTTCTCCCAGTTTACCGCTCGTTCCACAAAGACATCAAGATGACCGCCCAATTATCTACTGCAGCAATCGCAATATTCTTCAAAGCCTTCAACTCCCCATACTACACTTACGACCCTACACTCGCAGTCGACGACGAATTCTCACGGCTGGGGCGAGGGCGGCGGTGGGGGCCCGAGGAGGTGCAGGAGCATCGCAAACTTCTCGACCGTGCAGTCCACTTGGCACATTTCTTCTGGAAGCACGAATGGGGGGGCTATGCCTTCCGAGAGGACGCAGAGTATGGTCACGAATTCTGGCGACTGTGCGAGAAGAAGAGGTGGGATGAGGAGCGGATTAACAAGGCTGTGAAAGAATTCTTGAAGCTCAGCGGTGACTCGGTCGAAACGCTTACGACTGCCAGGGACACAATGCCCGAGGAGCCGGCACCCGAAGAGAAAGGTGAAACGGCACCTACGGAAGAAGCCCAAGCGACACCGGAGCAAGAGCCAGAGACAACATATTCAGAACTCGGGGAGGACGCCGAAACAATACACCTGGAAGCTCCCGAAGTTCCCGAAGTGCAGAGTGCCATCGCCCGGTTTTTTCTCGATAATAACTGTCCTGGCTACACCTACACCGGCGGATCCCCCATAATCGAGTTCCAGAATCTAACAGAGGCAAAAAGGCAAGACTGGGAGGCCCGCAATCCGCACCGGAGGCCTGACCGAGATTTTTGGGAATCGGCGGAGTTTAGAAGGCTGGATAGGGATTATCACGAAGCGGTAGAAGAGCGCTTCGACGGGCTGTTGGGCATGAGAGGCAGAGCTGTAGAGGGGTACACGATGAGGCCGTGGGAGCCCATTCTGGAGTTATTTCGGTTGGGAGATATACCCCTCTCAAAGAGTAAGGCTTCGAAGGTACTACATACCGCCCACTCTCCCCACACCATGGGACACCCACGTATTATGTACATCAGCTAACACCCACCGTAAAGCTTATCAAACAGATATATGTAAACATCTACGACTTTTTAGAGTTTCTCGAAGAGTCTAATGGTATCCCTACAGCGGGATGGCATATCACTGGGGATGAGGAATATGAGAAGGCGTGCCTGCTACGCCGTCACAGCCGTGGGGAACTCGCGCTGTACTCTCGTCACAGCGAGAAGATATACCCGCTGAAAAGGGCAAAGGAAGACGGGACGTTGAGGTTGCTCTTGCAACCGCTATGGCGTGGTAATGCTGGTGTGGGGTTTGATGAGGGGGACGGGGGGGAGGAGTTGTGAGTTCCTTTTGGCCGGCATAGCGTGACGTGCTCTGTTGGATGCAGGGTTGGATTATTAGGAGGAAGGGGAGCGTTTGTATAAACAAGTCCGAATAAACTCTGCGCTATAGGTGAAAGACTGCTGGGGATTCGGAGGCGGGGAGTTGAATTATGATACTATACCTCCCTAAACACCGAGTGACCTGCCATGATCCCTTGATCACATTACTTGTACTGTATCATACCCATGATACCCTCAAATCCCCCACAAATCTTTCCTCGTGTCATCCCGGAGATACTTCCCATATCGCAGCTAGACTCTAATCATCCCAACATCCTACTCCCCTCCAGAAAAATCCCACCAGCTTGACCGCGCGGTAGCTTTACCGCTCGCATCTTACTTTTTAAAGAGAAAAATGCGATTACAAAACAGCAGTTTACTGTGTCCCTGAAATGTGCCTTCAGCATAGCTCTAGTTTTAGTTTGGGGTTAGGGACAGACCTGAATGCATTGGGTGATACATAAACCCCGGGGGGGGGGGGTTAACACTTGCATAAGAGCTGCTTGCAGCACTGTTTTTTTAGCACGAGCCACAAATCATACACCCCGCAGGCCCTCATTCAAGACCATCATTAGCTCCGGAAAAGCTGCGATTACTAGAGTCTTGGGTTAGTAGACGGGTAGACATATACCATCACTCGCGCTTGATCTTGGCCTGTCTATGAAAGAGATCGGCGTGGGGGTCGTGAGGGGATAAATGCTAGGGGTTTTAGGATATCGGTTCAATAGGGTATGGTCTTTGGTGCATGTTCTAATGTTTCGCACGAAGCCGCCCGCAGAGAATCTGGTAGTCACCGCCCGCCACCCGGTTCCGGTATTGGGGTGTTTTCGTCGGGATGGGGTAAGCAATAAGGTATCATGATAATATTGTCATTGTTGCACTGTACAGTTATTGGAATGCGTGAATATAAGTACCTTGGCTGACTAATTATTTTTTACTGCTTTTAAAACTTTTAGAAAGTTTGTGGAAGAAGGGTTTATATAATACTAATTACGGCCAGTAGTTGAACTAGTACTTGATTCACTGGGCCGCATGATAGAAATTCCAGTACCCTGCCATCATAGGCACCCTCCACAATGCTCAAAATAACCGCTATTTAGAGTGTGCCTGCAACCACTACTTGTTACATCACTGACGATTCTCTTGCCCAACTGAGAAAGGCGACTGCTGTTATAGCAGGTAGAGCAGTATCTGGTCTCACGGCCTCGGTAGGGCTCCATATCCGGGTGTGATACTTGGTGCCGGTATGCCCCTATCATTTCGTATAGCTATAGCTACATATGACAGACATAGGTATTGGTAGAAATATAAGAACTCTTATTAACTCTAATTTGTTTTTTTACCATTTTTTTTGACTTTTATGAAGCATATGGGGGTAGATTTATGTTGGCCGGGGTTAGGTGGAAATTTGATCACGCTGAGCTTAGCTCTTCCTTTTGCAGGTGTCTTGTCCTTGAACAACTAAAATCGAAGGGGATGAAATTGTGAAGTTTGTAAACGTAGGGCCTCATATTCCACGGCACAGGTGTTATTCCAAAGAGCAGGAGGAATTAAGTATGATAGTATTCTACGGACTTAGTGCCCGCCAGTCGGTATTGGAATTGGAGAGAGGTCCCCTTCTCAGGGGGAGCCCAGCTTCCTTCTTAATGGTTTCCTCTTTTGCCCCTTTCATTTGTTAATGTGTTTGTATGTTCACGCTATTCGTTTGTGGAACATGCCTCTTGTTTCTGGTGCCATGCCATACGGTACCGTACATGCCCGCTATTATAATGATATGATAATACTTTTGAGAAAGTCTGAAGATTATAACATATCCGGATACTTTTACGCCCATCTCGTGAATTCGTTGCAGACCGTCGGGAGTCTCGCTGTTTTAGTAGGAGCGATGGTGCGTTAAAGGAAAGCACTATGCTACAGTACACTAAACGGAGTAACTACACCAGCTTGATACTCGTAGTAGCTGCTAGGTACATAGCGGGCAAAGAGGGCTGTGGTAGGGCTGAGATCATTGCAATGCGCCAAGTACTATACCGCAACACCAAAACATCTTTGTTGCACTCGATGCAACCTAATTTCGCACAGCGAATCGAATAACACATGTCCGTGAGATAAACTCCTCGAGCTAATCCCAGCGGGCAACCGATACGAGAATAAACCTGGTATACGAAATGCAGATCCCGCACACTTCTGAAGAATGCAGAGCCCCTCCTTCCTAGAAGTTTATTCTTTAGAAGGAAAATACAAGTCACCGGAACAAGAAATCTTACACTCAGGCCATTATGTCGAGATAATCTTGCCACTAATTTCCACTCCCCCGATCACCAACGCAATCTCGAGATGTTTCCTCATCAGCTTCTTCCTCGCCCCCCCTTTTGCAAGCATCATTGCAACCTGTGTTATAGCAGAAATCCTTCGACCATCAATATCATGCGCAGCTAGGATAGAATAATCCTCACTCGACAACACCACCTCTTCAGAGGGGAACTCCTTTACCGAGTTCTGCCAGACTTTTCGCCGTTTGTCCAGATCGAGGGAAGAGTAGTGGATTACGAGATTGGCTCTTGAGACTATGGCCGGATCGATTGTTTGTCGGCATAGGCGGTTGGTGGTGATAAAGAGAACACCCTGAAAATATTCCAAATTGCGGTGGAATGCTTTGATTCTAGTTGTGAGCAAGCGCCGAAGAGAACAAACATTAAAGGAAGGTTTGTGATTACATGAGGTCAGGTTGCCCCCAGAAATATTGTCTGGGGAGCGTGGTTGTAGGAAAAGATCCGCCTCCTCAATCAACGTTATCGCCTTCCACCTGAGAGACAGGTCGAGAGCATCTCCAAGGTTCGTATTCACCTCCCCTGGGGTAGCTCCTAACTCTCCGCCAGTGAGGACGTAAAGTGGCCGCTTCAGGTGCTCCGCAATGGACTCCACCGTCAAGGTCTTCCCGGTGCCGGGGCCCCCATGAAGAAGAACGACAAACCCCTTTCCCTTATTTCTCAGCATTTCCGTAGAAACACCGCTACTAAAGAAAAGTGGTGACCGCAAGATAACCCGGATCGCCTCCCTCACAAGGTCCCCCATTGCGATTTCCTCCAACAGATTTTTCCGCCAGCAGGTGGGCTTTAGTTTTTCCACGCGAAACCTCTCCCACAGTTTCCTAGAAAGCACAAAGCCGTGGATTGTTGAGGTACAGAGTAGCTTGTCCTCATCGTTAAGTTTTCGAAGCTTGTGGTTGGAATCCTTAACTTTTTCTTGCAGGGAATCCTCACAGGTATCGCATGCACAGGTGCACTTTCTCGTTCCATATGAGATGCGCGTTGCCGAAAGCTGTTTGTGGTTTGACTGCTTGTTGTAGGTCTTGGTGTCAACTACTACACGACCGAGTTTCTATCGCCAAGTTAAAATCTACCGAGATTGATTAGAACCGAGGGGATATAATACCGGATGAGTTACAGTTTTTACGCCCTGTAAATTAAAATACCAATCTCCTCTCAGTAGTAACTTCCCTCTAAGCTCTTCGGAATCCTCATGAAATGACAACGGAACAACTGAAAGTGCTGATATTGGTCGAGTTGTATCAAAACAATGAATCGTGTGATTAAATTGGACTCTATTGAACGATTTCCCGTCATACTCCACAGACTCGAACATGAGGCAAAATCCATTCTGCTGGTACTTTGCCCAACAGAGGTAGAACAGCTCATCCGCCGAAGGGTGATAGATCAGATCTCCTGGTCTGAAAATCATCCATAGCCATTGGTACCTGATAAGCCCCCGACCGAAGAATTTCTCTGCCTCTGATATCTTGTTTCCCATACTGTGCTGCATGTAGGCCAGCAACAAGTCGACCTGATACAGTGTATCCTCCAGTTCATCTGCGTCACTAGGCCTATATTCCGACAATTCCTTCCGAAAATGATAGATCACCTCCGGTGTCCCCTCAACAATCATTAGATCCCCCATATCAATCCCATTCTCGACGTAGTGAACCCGGTTACGGCCGAGTATATTTTGAAATGCTTTGATAAGGTACGGCGAGTAAATTTCCAACCTTGAGCTCATTTGCTTCTCCTCCTCATTGAATTTTCGTTTAATAACCATACAATATTCGGAAAAGCTCTCTGACTTTGGTTTCACCATCGTATGTGTGAAGGAAACTGTGCTCTCGGTAACACATCGCTCTCGTCTACTCAACCGAGTGTCGAGGGTCTTAACTTCGTTTATAATTCCTTTGCGTACAGGACGTGCAGTAGCAGCGGCAGCAGCAGATGGAGCCTCCATATCTGATTCAGCTCGAGTTTCTCGATTCGATTCAGAAGAGGGCTCTGAATCGTTCTTGATGGTGCGATGTGATTCCATACTAGTTGCCCACTCGCTTGTATCGTGGATTGGGAACTTTTCAGATAGTTGGTGTCGCAGGGTCGAAACCCTTTTGCGAAACATAGGTTTGCCATCTGATTCCGAATCACTAGAGCTGGAGCTGGAATCATGATGAGTCCCAAACTTGTCCATCAAAGCGGTCATGGAAGAGTATGCTTAGAGGTGGTTGAGATCAAGGAGGCTGCGGGATACCAGGCGCGAGATTCTTACCTCCATCTGCTATCAGAGAGGTTCCACTATATATCAATTCCATCCATGCCGTGACAAAATCAAATCGCCCGCAGATCTCATTTGGCCTATCAATCGATAGCATCTGGCCCCCCATCGGGAGGTCGTCTGCGCGCAAAAGTACCCTTGACATGGACTCATCGGAAAACACAGAACTACGCATAAATTTACTCCTCATAAGTTGCGGAGGATAAGTTAAAGGTGACCGCCAAATTGTGACTGGTCAGGCTTGTAAGTAGTGTGTTGTGATACGCTCTGTCGGGAAATACTGCGGGTAGGGATTAGCTCTGGAGCTTGGATGTTACAGCACAGGTGGAGTCGGAGGGAAACTCGCAAAACCCACCAATCTTTAGGGGATCCCGCGACTTGAAAAAAGAAAAAAGAGATTAACAGTTTTGTGGGGAAAAGTAAATTCGAGCCTAAGGGAAAGGGTGGGGTATCATACCCACACAAAGAGACCCAGGGAAAATCCGGGGCGTTAAAACTCCAATCCGACCCGTCACTTTAAGACAGTGTACTTTCGCCATGCGAGGGCATCTCCCGGTATTGAAGCCCATCGCACCTTTTCCCGGCTACGATGTACTGTACTGTGCTCACGGTGTGATATCATAATATTCACTAATCAAGTTATCATACCGAAAATAGTAGACTAACCACATCAACAGCAGAACACATTCTCTCACTCGATTCCTAATGAGTTACCCCTCACAAGGCTTTTACGGCTACCGTCAGCTGCAGAACCCCGAATACTGCAGAAGTCATTGTAGTTGCCTCTCGGGTAAGGCACTGGACTAGCACAAGTACTCGCAAGAAGGCTAGTGAATAGTTGATCCATGTTAGCCTGCGAAGTGGTCTCTGTCTTTTGCGAAAACATGCCCTTTGGCACTTGCTTATGCCAACTTTCCTTCGGGAGCTGGGTTGTATATGACTGTGGAATAGACCTGACTATTGTAGGGAGTGTTGTGCAAGATCCAATATGAAAATACAGTGTTGAAAGGAGGGAGGGATGTCAACGGAGGGACCTTATCTACTGCTTCAGGAGGAGGCTCGGTGGCCGCATGATGAAAATAGGATTCCAGATCTACGCAGTATGTACTTGCGTCAAGAACCCAATCCTTAGATAACCCAATTCTCTCCTACCGCCATCCCAGACCAGAATATCTGCCCACCAGTTAATTAGCACTCAGGCCGTGGTATAGCCCGAATGCGGCAGGCCAGTGTTCATTCCCCAGGGGCGGCTAGCCTGGGGAAATGTTTTTAAGTAAATCTATAATATTATCATAATATCATACTGATTCTAGCCAATTGAAATGCTCTAAGTAACCTTGACATATATGCTATAAAAATGTAAAAAAAAGAGAGCAATTACGGCTTTTATGAAGTATGATACAATGGGACCGAACAAAAGAAAGAAACCCCACAAAAAACAACGCTCTCGCCATGCGGGTGGGTGTGGAAGTGTAAAGGGTCTGAAAGGGGACAGGGAAAACTAGGCCGCTCGTCGTTGCTATGATAATAGACCCCTACTAGACCTCCGCTCGATTTATTTTATCGGTTGTATGGGCCCACCCCCCCCTTACTCGTCTTAATTATCCGCCTCATCTCCACCAATTATATCCCAAATCCCCTGCTTGACCCTAAATCCCCCCTCGTCTTCATCATCGTCATCGAGGTCAAATTCCTCATCTCCAAACCTCTGGCCACCCCTGACCCATGGCTTGAACACATTCGGATCATCATCAGAATCATCGTCGGAGGGATTAAACCGGCGAGGCAGATCATCGTCAGAGTCGTAGGTGGGCTCTTCGGGGTAGTCATTGGTATGAAAGTCCTCAGCTACAAACACTAATGAGCACACTTTACCTATTACATCGTGAAAGGAATCAAAATAAAGGGGACAAACCGTTGCTATCCTCGTCGTCACTAGCCCAGACATCATCCTCACTGCCTTCATCCGGATCCCCTTCATACCACCATTCTTCGTCATCGCTACCCTCAATCACCAACACACCGTAGTCCCCTTCCTTCTTATCAACAGAAACAGGGAGTTCCTCGCGGATATACACATCGTAGACGAAACCATCCTCTTCCTCGGATCCCCCCCACGTTCCGCCACCCACTCCTCCGCCGATCTTCGATGCTGCGTTCTTTAGCTTCGAAGAGGACTGCGGCAGATTGCGAATACCATCATTAGAAGATGAATTAAGGTGTTCGAGTACCATCGCGTGAAAGGGGGCGATGAGAGGGTCATTATCGTCCTCTTGATCGTTAAACTTGACCTCTTTTCCCTTCGCCATTTTCTCCTCTTCCGCTTTCCTTTTTTGCTCTTCCAACTTCCTTTTCTCTTGTGGGTGAGTTCTCGGGCGTTTGCGCTCCACAACTTGCTCAGGGGTTATCCCCGCAACCACAGTTTCCTCCGCCCGGTTCGTATCGGTATGGTGAGTCTCAACCAGCCGCGTGAAGATAGCGCTCCGACGAGTGGCACTAGAATATGGATGGTGGCTGTGCCTAACACGAAGCCGCTTTGCAAGTTGGTATCTCCGAACTGGTGTTATTTTCCTCTTAGTCCCGGACCTCTCCTCGTCTTCATCACCCTGCCCTCTTTCCATCTCCCCATTCTTCCTTTTGACAGCCGGCGTCAACCCTCCAGCCCGTGGCGACTCGTTACCAAAAGTGTCGTGTCGGGGCGTGCTATGTCGCTCAGGAGCTTGTATCGGGGACGAAGCGGGTGGGCTATCTGGTGCGACGAGAGTCCGCGACTCAAGAGCACTCCCTGCGTTCGACGAAATCGCACTAAGCGGAACTGGTGCTTTAAGTAACGCACCCTGGGGGGGCGTGGCCGTAACGGTATCCAAAACCAATTTCTCCCCTGGTTGTGGCGTAGTAGCAGTAGAAGTATTCCTTGGCCTCAAAGGCGTCAAAGGCAAAACGGTACTAGGAGAATCGGGCGAAGGTTCAGACCCGCTCAGCGACGACGGTAATGTACTACGAACCTGCGGAACCCTGTAGCGCCGAGGCGGGCTCGAGGTCCTCGGCTGGAACGGGCGGGGCGTGGGATCAGTAGGAGACGTGACCGTGTGTGCAAGCCGAAAGATGTAATCTGGCGATTGTCCGGTTCTCTGTCGCTTCTGGGGAGTGCGAGCATTGCCATCGATGTCTGTATATTGAGAAAAAAACTATCAGCTGAATCCACTAAAGTATCATCTGAGACATGAGTAGTTGTGCGGAATACATACATAACGCCTGAACAGGAGCTTCGTCACGAGGACGCTTGATCCGAATTGTCTGTGGTGGTAGAGCCATTATAAAGTTCCCTCACGTTCCTTCAAAAAAGAGGAATCCAGTGATCTCTTATCTATTTATTCACCAAAAGAGCTTCGTGATGGATGTTTATTAGAAGAGGGGAGGGAGACTGTTGCAGGCGGGAATGCAGGGCATAGAAGCCACGGAAGCTCGAAGCAAAATCGAGTTTAGGCGATGTCTGACTCAGCCGCAACTACTCGGATGAGACGAAAGGTCAGGGTTACCCGGATGTGTGTCAAAGCTCAATCCAACACTATGATTAGGGCTTGATGAAGAGCATTGTATAACAACAATAAATTCAATCGAAACTACCGGTAACTTAGGTCTATAGCCTTGGGCTGGAGAATTACTATAGTGATTCTGGTTGTGGGTCGGTTAGAAGAGCCTGTCCCGCTGCCATGAGATACGGTACGGTATGAACTTCTCTGGCGGTAAATCGCCACACCCGCCAGGCATGAAATCTCGGGAGCAGCGGTCGTGTTCGGCGACCGAATTCCGGCTTCCCGAGAACACGGTTTCATCCTCGAGCCGCGCCGTGCGAGGAGGAGGGTCGGACCCGAAATTTTCGAGTCCTGAAGTCGCTAAGACGGTGCTTTCCCGTGCCAAGGAATATACATAATATTATACGAGTAAAATATAATCAACCGCTACCACTTTTTGTACTCAACTTAAGGTAATGCACAATTTGTCCATATCCAATACCCCACTTCTACTACGCGCACGTTGGCCAATCCATTTGGGAGGGGTCCCTAGAGAACGCGAAGGAATGGGTCTACGTGAAATCTATCTTAACTAAGAAGGTCTACTGTATTTGTGAGGGCTGAATGGAGGGGTGAGTTGCTTTTCGGAACGAGGTACATATATGGGTGAGAATGAGGACGTCCGCGGAACATCCGAGCCTTCGAAAATTGCATTTGGATCGTTTCCCCTAATATGAGATCCCCCTATTGCTCTCCGGAAGTGCCATTTTAAATACGTGTCGCAGCCAAACTTGCCCTAAGTAGGCAAACCACGGATGGGTGGATGGTGATGTTTTGGTAAATTCATGAACGACTCGGGTGTTGGTTATTCTGGCCCTGATTTTTGTGTGTCGTTCGTGGGTCTCGAGGGGGTTATGGTTCCATCTTGCTGGAGTAGTTTCGTCCAGTTACTTTTAGGTGGTTTAGAATCGGAAAAAAAGGACGCTCTTCGAGGATACTTTAACCACTAGCTAAAG
>QLOI01000179.1:8739-31786 GCA_003313605.1 Tuber umbilicatum | reverse complement strand
CAAGGTAGGGTAACTATACTCCCTAAGGTAGGGTAACTACCTGCCTTAGGTAGGGTAACTTGCTGGAACTCTCAGAGACCATCCGAACTCGCAGCCTAGACTTCACTACCTACCCGGTATACCTTTTCTTGTTCGCAGTCTAAGCACTACCATTTGCTTAGTCCACATGGTAACCCTTTGATAGAGTTACCTGACTAGCCTAACCTTAACCCTTCCGGGCTCCAGCATGGGATAAGACTAAGTCTACTGTAAGATCCAGCAGGTTCGTTACACAGCCATGATACAGACCACCTCCTGGGCGAAGCTGGTCCACGCTTACCGCCATGCTGCCCTCTACCGAAAAGTGGCAAATCTAGACTACTCATCAACAAAAGCATTAGAACACTACCGGATTTCAGGAGGATTACTCTAGGCGACCAGACGAGGAGGGGAGAACTGTCTCTATGTCCCTACAGGGGATGCTGTAAATGGAGCGACAATAAGGGAAACAGTAATTGACGAAATACACGGAAAAGGACACTATTCGGCAGACCGGAATCTATGCTACGCTACAAACTACATCTATTGGCCAGAAATGACACGCGATTTCAAAGACTACGTTAGGTAGTGCGAGCTCTGCCAGGACAATAATGACAAAACAACATTAACTATGGGATCATTCAAGCAATTACCACCAGCAGACGAGATATTCACCTCCTACGTTATGGATTTCGCCGGACCTTTCAACTCATCGCTAGGAAAGGACTATATACTTGTGGTAATTGACCGGTGTACTGGATATACATGGTTATTACCAATGGTGGCGGAAATCAAAGCAATAGAAGTCATACAACTTCTACAAGACCAAGTTTTCACACCCTTTGAACTACCTATCTCACTACTCACAGACAATGATGCTTGATTTAAAGGACATTTCTGGAAACAAACTATAGTCTCGCTTGGCATAGAGCACATTACTAGCACCCCGAAACACCAAGAAACCAATGGTCAGGCAGAACAAAAGATTCAGGACCTCTAAACAGCATTACGCAATGTGGTAAACCAAAGACAGAACGATTGGGTACAGGCCCTACCAGAAACGGCGGCATACCTCAAGGCAGGATATAGCGGAACCTTAGGCATGTCCCACTACAAAGCAGTTTTCGGAATCGACTACCCCCTTCTCACCTCGATAAGGTTCAGAAACTCATCGCTGCCGTCCTCAGAGGAGTACCTTAACCGGCACCAAACGCTCTGAAACACGGCATACCTAGCGGTCAAGCAAGCAGGGATGAAACAACAGCTTACAGCGAAGAAATGAAGAAGGCACCATACCCCGATAAAGATTGGCGAATACCTTATGGTACTAGCTGACCAACTAGCTACAACCTCTGGAAGAAGCAAGAAGCTACAACCGCGCTGGCGTGGACCTTTCAAGGTATTACAATACGATGATTTCATCGAGAACTACACAGTAGCGATGGGGTCACGACAGTTCAGAAAAGAGACGAGCACTTTCCACTGCTCGCTGGTAAAGAGATACCACCCCAATGACGACAACCGGTTTCCTGAACGATCCCATCCTCGCCCACCACCGATCCTAGTACACGATGAGACGGAATGGGAGGTGGAACAGGACAAGGACCATTAAGTACGCTATAGAAAGAACTGGCTCTTGGTAGGATGGAAGGGCTACCCATCGTCGGAGGATAGCTGGGAACCGGAGGAATGTTTGGAACATGCGAAGGGAAAAGTAGAGGACTGGTGGAACGAAAACAAACCCGGAGTCCACCGCCATGTGGAAACAAACTTCATCAGACCTTCATGGACGCCAGCATTACCGGACATCATCGAAGCCATGGATGTTGCCAATGCAGATGATGGTTTCTGGGTGTCATACTTGGACAGCGAATATGATTCGACAGGCAGCGAGAGTTGGGAAGCAACTGAAGAAGAAGGATGAAGCTTGGAAGAAGCAAGAGGATGGTTTCCTTACTAGTAGGCAGACCAGTATGGGGAAAAATCAACTAACTTGGACCCCCAACGACAATGCACCTTTCCGATTTCGTCCACCTTTCTCGTCATGCCTCCCTTGCCTGGCGCAGGTTGCGGATAAACCAAAAGATTATAAACTCGATGCATCGGCTGTGTCCAATTTTCGTTTTCTGCTGTGAGAGTTGCGAGCAGGTGGACGTTCGCCTTGGAGGAGAGGCGGTTGATCCGTGGATACGCCTGATGCGGAATATGGTAGAGCGGGTCTACTACAATGAGTATACTTGCAGGATGTGTTATGGGAACTGGGATCCTGAACATGATACCTGTATCGGCGGGCCGAATTGTTTGGCTTATTGTACTTGTTTCTAGTTTTGTTTTGTGAAACTTTGTTTTGTTTTTGGGGATGTAACCGGTACGGGTAATAGGTTATGTTTTATGTTTTGTTTTAAGTATCGTTTGATACTTAGTATGTTTTATGTTTTGTTTTAAGTATCGTTTGATACTTAGTATGTTTTATGTTTTGTTTAAAGTATTGTTTGATACTTAGTTTGTTTTATGTTTTGTTTTAAGTATCGTTTGATACTTAGTTTGTTTTATGTTTTGTTTTAAGTATTGTTTGATACTTAGTATGTTTTATGTTTTGTTTTAAGTATTGTTTGATACTTAGTTTGTTTTATTGTTGTTTTAAGTATCGCTTGATACTTAGTTTAGTTGATGCTCAATGAGCAAGAAAACATGTATTTAAACACCAAGCAAGTCTGGCTTTGGAAGAGCAGACTTCGACAGATAGTATTCAAAATATACTCGGTTGAACAATTACTTCTTTATTGCGATCTTAAAGAACTCTATCTAGTTTACAACCACCTCGAAGCCTCCGTTAGGCGCACCTTATAGCTACTCCCTTGTACCTTGGCCGCCTACCGAGAATCCTATCGGACACCTGGCTGAGCCCCGGCCCCGACAGGTTACAATCGTCTTCTATTGTCTTCGACAAGATAGCTTGATCTACGGACTCCCATGATGAGACACTTAAGCCATTGGCTTATACGGGTGCTACCCGTAGCCACTGACGATAAGCACCTCAGTCAAGATAAGACTACTACGATCTAGAGCTCGCTAACAGCCTCCAGACATTTTACAGTCTTTCGGAGACATACAGGAGTCAAAGGTCTACCACTTAACCGGAGGCCTCCTGGGCTTCCGGTATACCTTACATACTTACCACCGTAGGCGTATAAGGATCATTGGTGTATGCACTCAAGAATGACTTCTCGTGTAACCATTCGGTCACCCCATGCCCCCTCATATATCCAGCGAACAGCTTCCTTTCTGAAGGACGGCGACAACATATACAGTATTACACCGCCGTCTTCAATCATAGGCTTTTACTAGTAAACCAGCAACTTCCCTTCAGTTGGCCCATGACGCATTGTCTGTATATCGGGGCCAGAGGGGGCTGTTGGACTCAGATTTCTCAATGTTCGCCCCAGGTAAGATTTTCTTCGGTTCGTAACCCAACAACAGATTACCCGATTGAGCCCAGATTCGAACCTCCTATATAATCTTGCGTGACAAATAATCCTATGACTTTTCCCGAAACTTTGCGTAACCTTTTACGCTCAAGGTAGGGTTACTCCTATCCAAAAGTAGGGTAACCTCTTTGCCAAGGTAGGGTAACTATACTCCCTAAGGTAGGGTAACTCGCCAGAACTCTCGGAGACCTTCCCAACTTGCAGCGTAGACTTTCCCTACCTACCCGGTATACCGTTTCTCTTTCGCAGTCTAAGCATTACCATTTGCTTAGTCCACATGGTAACCCTTTAATAGAGTTACTTGACTAGCCTAACCGTAACCCTTCCGGGCTCCGGCATGGGATAAGACTAAGTCTACTGTAAGATCCAGCAGGGTCGTTACATTCCCTTTACGGCGAGACCTCGCAGTGAAGGGTGGAGCCGAAGGATCCATGGTAGAGATAGTTTTTCCCGAGCGGGGTAAAATGAGGTGGTGAGGAAAGGTTTTCCGCCAATAGCAGAAGGGCTTGGCAGTAAACTTGGTGTGGCTTCTTCTTTGACTGTGGTTGTAACGGAGACGGAGCTTGCTCTCTTGTACAGTACGGGTACTAGTAACTTGTACTGTACTGTACACTGTTGACTAGCACAAAAAGCGATTAGTCACTAGCCATTAGCCATTGGTGGTGAAATTTTTATTACTGTAGTTACAGTGACTGACCTCCTTCAAGCTGGCTCAAGGATTAACTCTTGCCCGCAAAATACGCAAAATAAGTAGTAAACCGGTAGTCAGTACCGGGGGGCCTCGCACCATATTGCGAGGAACCTGCTTGGACCGCAGTACGCATATCAGACCTGAACCTGGTGTGGAACCCCCTAATACGACCCAGCCGATCGCCTAACGGCTGGCGGGAGTGATCGCTACCATTCGTGAAAGGTTCTAAATTCCTGAACTTCAACCATAAATAACGCTGCAAGCAGGATACCTTCACCGGGATGAATTCGAAAATCCCGTACGGTAAGTCACCTAGGAAAGGTTCAACAATTGACTGTTGGTGAAAAGACAAAGCAAGGTGAAATCTACATGTAGATCAAACATCCGAATCACGGACGCGGTTGCACAAAAGACGCCGAAAAGGATTGCTGGAATTAGGCAACACAACCCCGCTTTCGACCGTTTCAGCCCCGAGATAATAATCTACAACCTCACAACCCCAACACTAACTGCAGTATCTCTCTCAGCTGCCTACCAACCATGAATCCACGAACCAGCACCCACCCCAATGCTACTGGAATTGGCCACAAAGACAGCTTTAACGTGATAAATAGCTACAACAACACATCTGTGGATGAAAGACCCCACATTCTACAGTGGCTATCACCATTGGAACCCCGCGTGCGCCACCAAGACGTGCGTACCAGCCGACTGGACGGTGTGGGGGAATGGCTTTCACAGAGCGATGAATTTATTAACTGGCGCGATGGGAAGGGTGAATCTGAGAGGGCTACCCTATTTTGTTCTGGGGCTCCGGGAGTCGGGAAAACATATCTCAGGTACGACGACGGAGCAAGTTTATATCTACAGAGCAGGGCCGATAACTAACTGCAACATCAGCTCTCTCGTAATCGATACATTGTGTGATCAGAGTGTAGGGCAGAAGGTCGCTGTCGCTTGCTTCTACTGCGACTTCCAGGACCAAAAGACGCAAACCACGGAGAATATATTAGGTGCCCTCGTCAAGCAACTTGTGCCGGGGTCAGGAGCGATCCCTACCGAGATCGATAGCGCATTCAGGAAAGCAAAGGATCAAGTTGGTGGTCGGGGTCTCCGGGTTCCTGAGCTCCTTCCACTCCTCCAGGCAGTCCTTACTCCACTGGAGAAGGTTTTTATCTGTATTGACGCCTTAGATGAATGCCTCGGGAAACATCTACCTGAACTTCTACGCTCATTATACGCTATCTCGCAGTGGTCTCCGAAAATCCGCTTATTCATTACTGGACGACCCCACATCCATCGTGAGATTGAGAAACATTTTCCCGGGGGTGGACAGTTCGTTGAGATAAAGCCAACTATAGAGGACATTATGAAATACCTGCAGATGATGCTAGATAACGACCCGGAGCCTGAAGCAATGAACGCCGATCTTAAGGCTGAGATCGTCAAACGAGTCTCGGAAACCATTTCGGACGTGTATGTGAAGACAAGTTTTATCTCAAACCTTGGATGATTGCTAACAATTTTGCCTAGATTCCTACTCGTTTCGTTAAACATCACGGCAATATTAGCGGAGGCAACAATTTACGATCGGCGAGAGCAACTCAAGAGGATGACCGAGGGGCTTGGTTTAGGCAGTGCCTATCGAGTGGCCTTAGACAGAATTGAGGCCCAAGGCGGGGCCAAGTCGAGACTCGGCATGGCTACTCTAATGTGGATTTCTCGATCGGAGCGGCCCATGACTGTGGATGAGTTATGTCATGCTCTAGGCGTGCGGATTGGGTCCACAGACCTCAACCCCGAAAGTATCCCTTCGATACAAACATTGTTGGCCTCCTGCCTTGGACTTGTTACCATCGATAAGGTGGGATCAACTGTCCGCTTAGTTCATTTCACTTTTCAGGAATATCTCGACAGCCACCCAGAAATCTTTCGGAACCCCTACGCAACAATGGCCGAGACTTGCTTGACATATCTCAACTATATCTGTGTCAATAAGTTACCACCTACTCTATATCCTGCTCCACCGACGACCCCATTTCTCGAATACGCTTCCACATACTGGGGACTTTATGCGAGAAATGAGACGACAGAAGGCGTGAAATTACTTGCAATTCCGTACCTACTTAATCTCGGGAGTCATATATCAGCTAAGCTTCTTCTCCGTCCGCGCTTTTGGAGTCTGAGTGACGAGCCGACAAGTCAGCCTGAAGGATTCACTGGACTTCACTGTGTGGCATTCTTCGGTATCGACGAGGTCGCAAGGGTTCTGTTGCAGATGGAAGATTGGGATATCAATAGTGCAGATTTCTTGGGCCGGACACCGTTGATATGGGCTGCTGAAAATGGGCACGAAGGCATAATAAAGCTATTCCTGAAGCAGAAAGTTATCAATTTTAACACTACAGACGCTGAAGAGGGGCGGACAGCACTCTCCTGGGCAGCCGGGGGTGGGTACGAGGGAGTAGTAAAGCTCCTTCTGGATCAGGAAGCACTCTGCGAAGAATCGCGAGGCACTTACGGGAGGACACCGCTCTCATACGCCGCCGGGTCTGGGAATGAGGGAGTGGTGAAGTTGTTTCTGGATCGGGAGGGGGTCAGCGCCGAATCGCGAGACAGTGATGGTCGGACGCCACTGTCATACGCCGCCAGTTATAGGAACGAGGGTGTGGTGAAGCTGTTTCTGGAACGGGAAGAGGTCAACGCGGGATCGCAAGACAACAATCGCAGGACGCCACTCTCATACGCCGCCATGTCAGGGAGTGCAGGATCGGTGAAGTTGTTTCTGGAGCGGGACGAGGCCAACACCGAATCGCGAGACAATTATGGTATGACGCCACTCTCATACGCCGCCATGTGTGGGAATGAGGGAGCGGTGAAGCTGTTACTGGAACGGGAAGAGGTCAATGCCGAATCGCGAGACAATGATGGCAGGACACCACTTTCACACGCCACTCAGGGCGGGAATGAGAAAGTAGTGAAGTTGTTTCTAGAACGGGGAGAGGTCAACGCCGAATTGCGAGACAATTATGGTAGGTCACCGCTCTCGTACGCCGCCCAGTCCTGGAGTGAAGGGGCGGTGAAACTGTTTCTGGAACGAGAAGAGGTCGATGCCGGATCTCGAGACCGTGTTGGGAGGACACCACTTTCTTACGCCGCCCAGTCGGGAACACTAGGGGTGGTGAAGCTGTTTCTGGAACTAGAAGAGGATACCGCGGGATTGCGAGACGATTGTGGTAGGATACCACTCTCATACGCCGCCCAGTTTGGGAACGAGGGAGCAGTAAAGCGGTTTCTGGAACGTGAAGAGGCCGACGCCGACTCGCGAGACAATTGTGGCAGGACACCACTCTCGTACGCTGCCGGTTCCGGGAATGAGACAACCGTGAAGCTGTTCCTAGAACATGAAGAGGTCAAGGCCGAATCACAGGACAATTATGGCAGGACACCGCTCTCACATGCCGCCGAGTCCGGGAAAGAGGGAGTTGTGAAGTTGCTTCTGGGGCTGGCGGATGCCAACGCGGGATCACAAGACAATTATGGCAGGACACCACTCTCATACGCTGCCGGGTCTGGGAATGAGATAATCGTGAAATTATTTCTAGAACGGGAAGAGATCAAGGCCGAATCGCAAGACAATGCTGGTAGGACGCCACTGTCATACGCCGCCTGCTCTAGGAATGAGGGAGTGGTTCAGCTGTTTCTGGAGCGAGAAGGGGTCAACGCCGAATCCCAGGACAATGATGGCAGGACACCGCTCTCGTACGCCGCCGAGTCTGGGAATGCGAGAGTGGTGAAGTTGCTTCTGGAACGGGGAGAGGTCAATGCTGGATCTCAAGGCAAAACCGGCAGGACCCCACTCTCGTACGCCGCCCCCTATGAGAGAATAGTGAAGTTGCTTCTGGGGTGGGAAGGGGTCAACGCCGGATCGCGAGACAATTGTGGCAGGACCCCACTCTCGTACGCCGCCCAGTTTGGAAGAGTGCGAGCGGTGAAGCTCTTTCTGGAACATGAAGAAGTCAACGCCGAATCGCGAGACATCAAGGGTAGGACGCCGCTCTCCTACGCCGCCCGGTCTCTGGTTGGAGTGTTGGCGTTGTTTCCTCCGGAACCCGAAGAGGTTAATGCCGAATCTCAAGATAATAATGACAGAACCCCACTCTTGGACGCCGTCGGCTGTGGAAACAAGGCAGTAGTTAAGTTGTTTCTAGAACGGGAAGATATCGATGCCGAATCGCGAGACAATGATGGCAGGACCCCACTCTCATACGCTGCCGAGTTGGGAAAAGTCGGAGTGGTGCAGTTGTTTCTGGAAAGGGAAGAGGTCGATGCCGAATCGCGAGACAATGCTGGCAGGACGCCACTGTCATACGCAGCAGAGTCAGGGAGAGAGGGAGTGGTGAACCTGTTTCTGGAACTAGAACAGGTCAACGCCGAATCGCCAGACACTAATGGCAGAACACCACTCTCGTACGCTGCCGGCCATTGGGATGAGGGAGCAGTGAAGTTGTTTCTAGAAAGGGAAGAGGTCGACGCCGAATCGCGAGACAATGCTGGCAGGACGCCACTGTCATATGCCGCCCAGTATTGGAATGCGAGAGTGGTGAAGCTGTTTCTGGATCTAGAAGAGGTCAACATCGAATCGCAGGACAACGATGGAAGGACCCCACTCTCGTACGCTGCTAGCCATGCGGACGAGGGGGTAGTGGAATTGTTTCTGGAAAGGAAAGGGGTCGACGCCGAATCGCGAGACAATTCCGGCAGGACGCCGCTGTCATACGCCGCCCGGTATTCCAATGCGACAATGGTGAAGCGGTTTCTGGATCTAGAAGAAGTCAACGTCGAATCCCGTGACAACGATGGCAGGACCCCGCTCTCGCACGCTGCTAGCCATGCGGATAACGGGGTAGTGGGGTTGTTCTTGGAAAGGGAAGAGATCGACGCCGAATCGCGAGACAACAGCGGCAAGACCCCACTCTCATATGCTGCCAGGTCTGGGAATGAGGGAGTTTTAAAGTTGCTTTTGGAACGGGAAGAGGTCGACGTTGAGTCACGAGATAACGACGGTAGGACACCGCTCTCACACGCTGCCGAGTGCGGAAGAGAGGGAGTGGTGAAGCTGTTTCTGGAACGGGAAGAGGTCAACGCCGAATCACAAGACAATCATGGCAGGACACCACTCTCATATGCTGCCGGGTGTTTGAATGAGAGAGTGGTGAAGCTGTTTCTGGAACAGGAAGAGGTCAGCGCCGACTCGAGAGACAATTATGGTGTGACACCACTCTCATACGCCACCGAGTCTAGGAGTGAGGGAGTTTTGAAGCTGCTGTTGGCACAGGAAGAGGTCAGCGCTGAGTCGCGGGATGATGACGGTAGAACACCGCTCTCATACGCTGCCGAGTGCGGAGGGGTGAGGGTGGCGAAGCTGTTTCTGGAACGGGAAGAGGTCAACGCCGAATCCCAAGACAATCATGGCAGGACACCACTCTCATATGCTGCCGGGTGTTTGAACGAGAGAGTGGTGAAGCTGTTTCTGGAACGGGAAGAGGTCAACGCTGAGTCCCGAGATAGCGACGGTAGGACAGCACTCTCATACGCTGCCGAGTGCGGAGGAGTGGGAGTAGTGAAGCTGTTTCTGGAACGGGACGAGGTCGACGCCGAATCGCGAGACAATTATGGCGTGACACCACTCTCATACGCCGCCGAGTCTGGGAATGAGGGAGTTTTAAAGCTGCTTTTGGCACGAGAAGAGGTCAACGCTGAGTCGCGGGATGATGACGGTAGAACACCGCTCTCATACGCTGCCGAGTGCGGAGGGGTGGGGGTGGCGAAGCTGTTTCTGGAACGGGAAGAGGTCAACGCCGAATCACAGGACAATCATGGCAGGACACCACTCTCATATGCTGCCGGGTGTTTGAATGAGGGAGTGGTGAAGCTGTTTCTAGAACGGGGAGAGGTCAGCGCCGACTCGCGAGACAATGCTGGCAGGACACCACTTTCATACGCCGTCGGGTGTGGGAGTGAGGACGCATTGCATCTTCTAGAACCCGAAGAGGTCGACGCCGAATCGCGAGGCGCTGATGGTAGGACACCACTCTCATGCGCCGTCGAAAGTTTGCATATGAGAGTAGTGAAGCTGCTTCTGGCTCAGGACGAGGTCGATGCCGAATCGCAGGACAATCAGGGTAGGACTCCACTCTTTTACGCTCTCAAGGGTGGATCCAAGCAGATAGGGCAGACACTTTTGGAACTAGGCGAGGTCAACCATCAATCGCGAGCCCTACTTGAAGATGAGCAAGTTTCCCAGCTTCTTCGCGAATGCTTGGATTGCATACCCGTTACCCAACACCCCGACCCCCCAACCCCGAATCCCTGGGGTGATAGAGATGGCCGAGAGGCCGAATTGGTGCAACGCCCTCTCCAACCGCAGGATGCTAGCACCAACATGCCTCAATAAATTTCACCACATCCCTCGCTAGCCACCCTTCCCGTAGATAACCCCTATTACACTCCCGAAACACCGACCAAGACCCCGGGCTGGACCCCCCCGCGCCACCCCTTACACATGTCATTCCGCCACCCGCCGCTGCCATTGGATCCCTTGAGTCTTCACTACAACTAACACGGTGGCCCTCCCCCAGGCCTTCGGAGATAAGTCTTTGGCTCATCTCGCGTGAAATGAAAAAGCCTTCTTACTCCCTCCTCTCTCTATAGTCGCTTTGACGCCTTGGTGTTCCCACCGTGTCCCATCTAGTGCAGCAAGAAACATCACCCGTTCGGAGGCGTGTGGTGCCCTACCTATTTGGAGGGTGCCAACTAAACGGAACAGCGATAGAGTGAGTGGGATATAGAAAAAATTGACTTGTGTGTAAAGATATCAGATAGGAAAGGTAAGATATTCTTCGCTCTCACTCAGTTTGGCACTTCAAATAAACTAACGGGAAAGCCAGGAGTATATTTCAACCATAAAGATATCCTCCATACCATGCCTGCAGCTCTCGCGATCCATGATCTTCCTCTAGCAACTCCAACACTATCCACGACTCAGGTTACATAGTCCGGTTTTGTTATTCTGTTTGCTCTTCGTAGCTCCCTTAGTAAGCGTTTGTTTAGAATTTTTCAAGGCTAGACTTTTTCGGTGCTTTCTTTTTCCTTCCTTCCTTTGAAAATAGTTAGTTAGCCTTCTCCATTCTTTTTTATTTTATTCCTTATGTTTTCCTTTCTACCGTTCAATATATTTCCTTGTCGATTCTCTATTATACCCAGTTGAGTATTACCGCAATGTAGACATATGGTATCTGTTACAATCTCTTAGGCTTGGGTAATTTTAGAAGAAATGGTATCATCACAGCGAACCCAAGTACAGTCCCGTGCAACATACTCCTCAAAGAACGGCGATACTTCGAGGATGATGACATCACGTGAGTAAGAGTATCAGGCAACTCACAGTCCTTCCCTCCTTCCGACGGGTAGTTGTTCCTTTGAAAAATTTATGCCCTGTACTTGTATTCCTCTTCCAACCATTTCAGCCAAGTATTGTCTTTACAAGTGTTCAAGCGTTCCCGCTGGGGCTTCGGTTAGCTCCCCGCGAAGGCCACCAATGGAACCAGACCAGGCAGTATAATACCAAAATTTCACTCAGGGGACAGCACTCCACAAGCGGGGTGGCGCCCAGCTGTATCAGTCGGTCGGTACGTAGCCACATTCTGGCCAAGTTCCCCATTTCCATAGAAGATGGTGGGGATCTGCGGGAAATCATCAATATTAGGAGCGATAGATCGTAATAGTGCGTGGCGCGAGGGATTCTCTTTAAAACCCGCTTACCCATACCCGTGTCCAGCGAAACAAGCTTTTTGGAACCTTCAATTTCTTCCTTTTGCACCTTCTTTACGAAAGGTTGTTTTTTTCCCATTAAGCTGTGCGCTCGTCTATGCCGAATCGAAAATGAAGCTGTATGCCTTCTCAGAGTGGGTGAGGGTCACTTTTTATACCACCACGCCGTAGCTGACCATCACCAAGGATCACTCGATCTCCTACATTTTACCTTTAAGCCTCTAAATGTCAGAATACTCACGCCGTCCAACAAACCCTTCAAACGCAATACCCTGAACACTGCAGAGGGTAATTCTGGTTAGATAACTATGAGTAACTAATGTGAAAAAAGGAGCTTTTTCCAATCTCGTAAAGTTATATTTCAATAACTAGTTGCTCCGCAACACCGGCACTTATGAAAGGAATAGTGAACAAACGAGAAAGAAACAATATAGGGAATGGAAACTGTTGGTTTAAACCCACTCGAATAGGTAAAACGAGCGCCAGAAGGCATACGGGTAGAAGGAATGCGAAGCCAGCCACCAGGAATTATAAGTTGGGCCAGGGTAGGTCGGGTTGTTACGCGAAAGACAATTACTAGAATTGAAAGATTGAAGAGGTATGATTCAATCTCTGGGAAAATATCTGGTAACCAGCTTCCCAAGGAATTTATGTGAAACGGTAACGAGTGTGTCCCGGGCATTCCCATGCTTCTACAAAAACTTTGACTTAAAGTTATTTCTAAGCCCCGATATCGCCATGAGAACTTGAGGTATTCATGTTTCCCTTCAACCCATGTGAGGAAGATGTAACAGAGCAGAAACCCCCACTAGAGTGGTAGCCTTTTAGGCTGAGCCTGAGTCATACTGTAAAAGCTTGAACGACTGGACAGAGTGCTTTGGTGATATCGTTAGAAGCATAGGATATGTTTATTTCTGGCATTTGACTGGTGTTCTTACATAGCTGCGGGCACACGAACTAGCATTCTCTCCTATACGATTCCCCGGGCCTTAGCATGTATGCACCTTCAGGGAACTGTTATTCAACACTTCACTTACCCTAGGAGAAGAGAAGGAAAAAATTCCTCCCTTTCTTTATGTGGGTGTCGCTCTAGAGAATTACGTTTTGAATTTCTCTATGTTGTCTCGTCCGCAGTGGTTGTCCTTTTTTAAATGAGTGGATTTCCAGGCACCACAGCAGATTACGACTAAAAACGCTGTCTGTATACTGGAGGCATAGAGCAGCTCTTCACAATGTATTTAAGCCCCCCGTTTCCCCATAGCCCTTATCAAGAACACTCGTCTCTCCGCTTCACATGAGAGATCTCCTACAGTCGTGATGGCTCGAAAGGCTTTGTTTTTGATGTGTTTCACCATCGGTCCAGCCACCAAACGACTTCTATTGGTGCCAGGCATGTGAGTGATATATCATGATTTCCGTCAGATTTACCAAGGATGGGATATCTATTATGTAATCATTCGGTGGTTATTTATATGAGCATTATTACCTGTTGACGATTTACCGCGCATCAAGGAAGAGGAAAAACCCTGACCGCGACAACACCTCCCCCGCACCAACCATACCATCATTACAACCAAAAAGAGTTATTTGGTGTACCGTCGGTCTTTGATTTACTTTTGGTCGGTTGAAAATGAGGGGTGATAAAGAGCGTCGCGTTGCCGCCCAGCTTTGGTGCGCGGTTAGTTTAGCCAACGAACAATATTGCCCCAGTCCTGGAAGGGGGCAGGGGTGTTGGTTGGGGCTTGGCGTTTTAGAAGCGCTTTTTCAAGTCCTAGCCGAATATATGACATTGACTAGGCAACGGTCGAGTTTTCGGTTGCCCACTTTCGGGACGTTCCCGTCAGCCACAGAGCGGATGCGCGAGTGCAGTCGCACAAGAGACCCAAGCAAAAAAGAGTGGAAGGAATACCCGAAACTAGACCCCATTTTCCATCAGTTTCCCGAGATATCCAATCTGCGACCTCACACCTCCGACATTCACCATCTTTCAGCTGCCTCAGAACGTACCAAACGACATGAATCCGCGAACAAATATCCATCCCGCCGCTACTGGAGCCGGCCGCCTAGATAGCTTTAGCGTGATAAATAGCCACAACGATCCATACATGGACGAAAAGGCACAGGTCCTAGAGTGGCTATCACCATTGGAACCTCGTGTGCACTACCAAGATGTGCGTACCAACCAGGTAGGTGGTGTGGGGGAATGGCTTTTACAGAGCGACGTGACTAGACCGGGACGGCAAGGACGAACCCGACAGAGCCGTTCTGTTTTGTTCGGGAGCTCCCGGAGTCGGGGAAACCTATCCTGGGTGGGGACAGTATGGTTTTGTGTATACGGGGCATGGGTGGTCGGCAACTGACGGCAGAATTAGCTCTCTGGTGACCGATGCAATATGCGATCAGAGTGTGGGGCAGAAAGCCGGCGTTGCCTCAACTGCGAACTACACTCCGTGCGCCTGTAACTCCAGCTGGTGTCTCTGCGCGCACTCTGTGTATGATATACAACCACTCTTTGGAAACGAGTGGAATATGGTACCTGTAGGTAGGATGCTGTGTGAAGAGCTGAATGTGTTCTGCTGGTTCTCGTCAAGCCAATAAAGAACGCGAGATGTATCTGGAGGAAGAGTGGTGGTCTGTTGAGCTGGGAAAGCTGATGGGTGCTAGGAGACCAAGGGGGTAGACGGACGTGTCCTTCGGGAGCTATGACCCCGCACTGCCCCAGCAACCGGCTATACGTTTTTCCGCCATTGTCTGAGCCGCCGAGATTTCTTCCGTGCTAGCTCTATTGCACTTTGCCCAATTGGCAATGGGTTTCGCCAACCTAGCATATAATCTTTTAGGTTTTCGCAATTTACACGAAATAGTACCACCGAATATAAGTACAGTCCAGTACTGCGCACTTCTATAAAGAATGGCAATAACTCGAGGATATGGGTATGTGGGCCAACAAATCAGGCAACTCAGAACCTTCCCTCCTTCTGACGGGGACTTGCTTCTCGAAATATTCAGATCCTGTACTTGTATCCTTCTTACCACCAACTTACTTAAGAGCTTCTTTCACAAACAATCGACCTTTTCCCAGTGCCTTAGTGGCCCCTTGCGAAGACTACCAAGAAAACCGAACCAGTGGGACCAAAATTCCAGTCCATCCGTCAAGTCTTACTTTTCCGGAAGACGCCACTTCTCAGGAAGGCCAATGGCCCGATAGAGCTTGGTAACGCTCTGCAGTCGTATAGAGTGGGAGCCGGGCTACCAGTTGCCACCAACAGTGGGTGGTTGCAGGGATTCTGCCGGGAACTATCGGGGGCCTTAGATGATTATAGTGCTAATACCAAGAGCGGTAAATTACAAGCAATTGGTGACGCGAGCGCTTCTATTAAGCTCACTTACCCAGAGTGCGTGATTCCGGTTGAGCGCGGAACTGCTTTTGAAGTCTTCAACTTCCTGGTTTCACGTTTTTCCTAGAGCATGTCCCTTCTTCATTTTGTAGCATGCTATTCCGTGCCGTCAATAGCTAAGCTGTATACCTTTTCACAAGATCGGGGAGATCGCCAGGGACACTTTTTACCACCACCGTGCCGTAATTTCCATCACAAGATATCACTCGGCTACTTAAAGCTTACATTTGTTAGAAAAGGTCCCGTTAGGAAGGTGATGAAAGACCGCTAATTCTATATCTCCTGCCGGAACGCGAAACTGATATACTGCATGAATTTAGCGGCGGCTCTAGACGATCCATCTGTGCTGGGAGCACTAGATCCTGAACAGAATGGACTTGTGAAGACTTCATTTCGGCTCCTACCGAGAGTGTACTGCGAGGTCCACTCAAGTGATCTAGATAAGCCACAGTTTCCGGCGACATTTAGACCCGCAAGTATCAGAACACTCACGACGTCCAACAGAACCATCAAGCAGGATACCCAAAACACCGCAACGGGAAATGTCGGTTAGATAACCACAAGTAACAATCAACGCGAAAAGAAAGATTTTCATTCAATCACAAACCTTTCAACAACGGGTTGGCGCCTAGCGCTTGCGCATAAGAAAGAAACTAGAGGGGAAAAAAACGGAACCACGAGGGGGATGGACAGCGTTGGAACGTGCGATTAACCCACCTTGAAAAATGTGGTTGAACGAGAGCTAGGAGTAGTACGGGTATGGTAGAAGGAGTGCAAATCAGGCACCAGCCGAGCCGAAACGAGAGTCTCACAGCCAATATCAATTAGAGGCATTCAACCGCGGGGTCGAAAAACGGTTATGTAAGGGTTCCGAGTTGAAGAACGTTGGTGTGGGTAACACCTTTTTTCAGAAAAATCTAGTATCATAGTCCGACTCGAAGCTTTGAACTCGAAAAACAGCTCTTCAACCTCGGGGCTGAATATCACTATTAGAACTTTCCAACTTGAACAACCGCTCTTCGGCATTCTTCACAATATCGCACGCGATCTTCCTCATCTTATAAGATCATTTCGGCTACCCTTTGAAAAGAAGCACTGTCGGTACCCCCTACCTGAATTACCGCTCGGCTTTTTATGCACTACATTAGGGGACACTTGAAGCCAGAGAGTGCAGACATTCACTTTGCCGCAGCAATACTATGTCAATTTATCGAGTCTGGCCTCGGCACAGTGCAGGTTGATCCCTTGGCAAATATCTACCAACTGATTTCCCGAGGGAACTTCTGTACTTGTAATAGTACCAATGTACTAGTAGAGCAGGGGGATTTGCTAGGGCTGTTTGAGCACACTAATGCATAGCTTGGCATGCGCAACTGTCTGTATACTGGTGTGATTAAGCCAGGAGGTGAACTTCTCAGTTAGACAAGCGCAACCACACCAACCTCAACGGGCAATTGAATTGGGACCTTTGCGGATTCTATAAGAATGGCGCCGGCGGGCGCGGGCGCAATACTACGCACTTCTGAAAGAGCGGTGATAATCAGGGATAAGCGTTGGTAGGGGTGTCCGGGAAATCACAACCCCTCCCTCCTTCTGGCGGGCACCCGCCTTGTTGAAAAATTTAGATCACGTACCGACTGGGAACTATCGGGGGTCTCGCGGGACTACAGCACCGTACTGGTATTCCACAGCAAATAGAGCCCACTGTACACCACATAGTATAACGAGAATGCCCATACAAATAATCCCCTGTCCTATAAGAATTCTCTGGGAATCCTCGCCTCACTATGTTCTCGCTTCGCCGTGACTTACGGTACTACCCACAGGTTAAACATTAAGGACAAACTGTGATTAAAAGGTGGCGCGAAGAGTCTTTAAAACTCGCTTACTGGGAGTGAATGATACCAGCAGAGAACGGAACCAGTGCCCATGGAACTCTCAACTTCCTAGTTTCACATTTTCTCTACCGCAGTTTCTTTACTCGCCAAGTACCCTGCCAATTCGCGCCGAGCCAAGGATCACACCGTGTGCACTTTCACACGGCGAGAGGGATGGCAAAGGATACCTATTACCACCGCCTACGGGTAACTACAGGACAATGTCGGAATTAGATTCGTAGTATGGGGCCGTACTGGGGAAGATTGTAGTGTGATTCTAACCGAGTTATCGTTGTGCGGGGACAAGATTAACCGGGCATCACCGGAAGAGGGCAGCGCCACCCCCACCAACCCTACCATGCTGACCACCGGGATAAAAATAAAATCTGAATTTGGCCCCACTGTACAGTACAGCACTCGAGTAGAGAATGGGAGGCCTAACGCTTGTACGAGTGCAGTGCCGGTACCGTGAAAACTCAAATACGAGTAGGTGAACCATGTGCAATGTCATTGGAGAATTTGGAGTTGCCTCCTCTGGTGTTTTTGTTTTTTTGTCTTTCAGAGGGCCTGAGCACCTCTTTTTTCGCTGGGCTTTCGCTCATTCTCCGAAGTAGGAAATTCTGAACTATCATACGTAGCACGCTATTCGATTATTTGAACCCCCACGGCATCTTGAGCAAGAGGAGGCTGGCCAAGCGGTTTGGTTTTGGTCGGATTAGAGCAATGTGAAGTGTAGGTGTCAGGGAGTAACCTTGGCATGCTTATTTGGTTGCCTTGAATCTCCCGTATTCGGTTAATGTTGTCCACGCGCACAATAACAAGGCAGCCAGACCCTTCACCCGCACTTGGTAACACCGTACTGGTACTACGAGTACAACAGTCAACAGTGTCTGCCAGGACCTATCTAAAACCGAGGAAGAAGTGATGGTGGTTGCCTAGGATAAACGGGAGGGATTGGGCCTGAATAAGATCTATTGGATATAGATGGTATGCGTTGTAGGAGTAGGACTTTTTCTTGAAGCAGGTGGAAGAGCAATGTATGAGGCGTAAGTTAGTGTCTTATATTACTCGAGAGATATATGAACCCGTATGTGAACCTGAGGTGAATAAATATTTCCACTAGCGTCCGGTCGCTGCCTTGTCGCGAGTACCGTTGGGGTGAAAGGTTCTAAAACCTTAAACTCTAACTATAAATAACACCGCAAGCACGATACCCCACCAGTACGAATTTGACCATCGCCTACGGAAAGTTGCGCAGAAAAGGATCCACAGTAGTTCGTTGGTAGAGAGGCAAAGTCAGCTGAAATATATAATTTCTTTTCCTAATCAACCAAAACTTGGCGCGTGAAAAGTACTGTTACCTGGAGGACCAGGATTAGGCTTTCGATTGCCCGCTTTCCACAAATGACTCCAACGGGATTTGGTATTATAACACGACCCCGCCTTCCACCCCTTCAGCCGCCCAAGATTTCAATCTACAACCTCACACCTCTGACATCCGCTATCCCTCTCATCTGCCTCACGACATACCAGACAATATGAATCCGCAAACCAACACCCATCCCAATGCTATTGGAGTAAGCAATAAAGACAGCTTTAACGTGACAAATAGTTACAACAATACTGTCAATACATATGTGGACGAAAAGCTCCGGATCCTAAAGTGGCTATCACCACTGGAACCTCGCGTGCGCCACCAAGACGTGCGCACGAGCAGGTTAGATGGTTTGGGGGAATGGTTTCTGCGAAGCGACGAGTTTGTCAACTGGCGGGATGGCAAGGGTGAATTTGGCGGGGCAACACTGTTTTGTTCTGGGGCTCCGGGAGTCGGGAAAACATTTCTCAGGTAGGACGAGCGATTTTACATCTACAGAGCAGGGGCGATCGATAACTGACTGCAATATCAGCTCTCTCGTGATTGATACGTTATGCGATCAGAACGTAGGGAAAAAGGTTGCCGTCGCTTGCTTCTACTGCGACTTCCAAGACCAAAAGATCCAAACCACGGAGAATATATTGGGTGCCCTCGTCAAACAACTTATACGGGGGTCAGGAGCGATTCCTACCGAGATCGGTGACGCATTCAGGAAAGCAAAAGACCAGGTTGGAGGTCGTGGTCTCCGGGTTCCTGAGCTCCTTCCACTCCTTCAGGCAGCCCTTGCTCCACTAGAGCGGGCTTTTATTTGCATTGATGCCTTAGATGAATGCCTGGGCAAGCATCTACCCGAACTACTACAATCATTACACAATATCTCCCAGCAGTCTCCAAAAATTCGTCTATTCATTACCGGACGACCGCATATCCATCGTGAGATTGAGAAACATTTTTCCGGGGGCGCACAGTTTGCCGAGATAAAGCCAACGACCAAGGACATTATGAAATACCTCCAGATGATGTTGGATAACGACCCGGAGCCAGAAGCAATGAACACCGATCTTAGGGCTGAAATCATGAAGCGAGTTTCGGGAACCATTTCTGATGTGTATGTGATAGCAGTTTTTATGCTCAAATCTCCAGCAATCACTAACAATTGCGCCTAGATTTTTACTAGTTTCGTTAAACATCACGGCAATACTGGCGGAGGCAACAGTCTACCGCCGGCGAGAGCAGCTTAAGAAAATGACTAGTGGACTCGGTTTAGGCGATGCCTACCGTGTCGCGTTGGACAGATTGGGGGCCCAAATGGGGGCTAAGGCGAGACTCGGCATGGCTACCCTAATGTGGATCTCTCGATCGGAGCGACCAATGACTTCGGACGAGTTATGTCATGCCTTGGGTGTGGAAATTGGGTCTACTGACCTCAACCCCGAAAGTATCCCTTCAATACAAACATTGCTGGCCTCCTGCCTTGGACTTGTTTCCATCGATAAGACGGGATCAACTGTCCGCTTAGTGCACTTTACACTTCAAGAATATCTCGATAGCCACTCCGAAATCTTCCTAAACCCCAATGCAACAATGGCCGAGATTTGCCTAACATATCTCAATTATGATTGTGTCAAGAAGCTTTCACCAACTCTAGACTCTGCTCCGCCGGTGATCCCATTGCTTGAATACGCTTCCACTTACTGGGGATCATATGCAAGAAATGAAACTACAGAAGGGGTGAAATCGCTCGCACTTCCGCTTCTGCTTAATTTTGAGACTCATATATCAGCCAAGCTTCTATTACGCCCACATTTTCCTCGGCTACTGGTGGCGCCGACAACACAACCTAAGGGATTCACTGGGCTTCACTGCGCGGCATATCACGGTACCGATGAGATTGCAAGCGCCCTGTTGCAGATGGATAATAGGGACATAAATAGAAAGGATTTTGCGAGCCGCGCGCCACTAATATGGGCTGCTGAAAATGGGCACGAAGAGATAATCAAGCTATTCATGAAACAGAAGGATATCAATTTGAACACAAAAGACACTAAGCGGGGGCGGGCATTGCTCTCCTGGGCAGCGAGGGGTGGACACGAGAGAATAGTGAAGCTGCTCCTGGATCGGGAAGAGGTTAACGCCGAATCGCAGTGCAATGGTGGCGTGACGCCACTTTCATACGCCGCGATATCTGGAAATGAGGGAACTGTGAAGCTGCTTTTGGAACGGGAAGAGGTCAACATTGAATCGCGGGACAGCCACGGCAGGACCCCGCTCTCGTTTGCTGCTAAATTTGGGAATGAGGAAGTAGTGAAGCTGGTTCTTGAACGGACAGAGGTCAAGACCGAATCGCGAGACAATGGTGGCAGGACACCACTTTCGTACGCCGCCACGTTTGGAAGAGTGGGGGTAGTGAAGCTGCTTCTGGAACGGGAAGGGGTCAAGACCGAATCGCGAGACAATGATGGCAGGACACCACTTTCGTACGCCGCCGAGCTTAGAGAAGTAGGGGTATTGAAGCAGCTTCTAGAACGGAAAGAGGTCAACGCCGAATCGCGAGGCAATAATGGTAGGACACCACTCTCCTACGCTGCACAGCGTGGGAATGAGGGAGTGGTGAGGCTGTTTCTGGGACGGGAAGAGGTCAACGCCGAATCGCAAGGCAATAATGGTAGGACACCACTCTCCTACGCTGCCCAGAGTGGGGGTCAGGAAGTTGTAAAGTTGTTTCTGAAACGGGAAGAGATCGACACTGAATCGAGAGACAATTATGGCAAGACACCACTCTCCTACGCTGTCCAGCTTTGGAATGAGGAAGTGGTGAAGTTGTTTCTAGAACGGGAAGATATCAACACCGAATCGCGGGACAATAATGGTAGGACACCACTCTCCTACGCTGCCCAGCTTGGGATTCAGGGACTTGTGAAGCTGTTTCTAGAACGGGAAGAGATCGACACTGAATCGCGAGACAATTATGGCAGGACGCCATTCTCTTACGCTGCCCAGCTTGGGAATGAGGGAGTAGTGAAGCTTTTTCTAGAACGGGAAGAGATCGACACTGAATCGCGAGACATTTATGGCAGGACACCACTCTCCTACGCTGCCCAGCTTGGGAATGAGGGAGTTGTGAGACTGTTTCTCGAACGGGAAGAGGTCAACACCAAATCGCAAGACAATCAAGGCAAGACACCACTTTCATACGCCGCTCAGAGTGGGAGTGAGAAAGCCGTGAAGCTGTTTCTGGAACGGGGAGAGGACAACGCCGAGTCGCGAGACAATTATGGCAGGACTCCACTCTCATACGCCGCCGAGTTGGGAAGACCGGGAGCAGTGAAGCTGTTTCTAGAACGGGAAGAGGTTAACGCCGAATCGCGAGACAACACTCGCAGGACACCACTCTCGTACGCCGCTGAGTCTGGGGATGAGGGTGTGATAAAGCTGTTTTTGAAACGGGAAGAGATTAACACTGAATCGCAAGACAATTATGGCAGGACACCACTCTCCTACGCTGCCCAGCATAGGAATGAGGGAGTGGTGAAGCTATTTCTCGAGCGAACAGAGGACAACGCCGAACCGCGAGACAATTATGGCAGGACACCACTCTCTTACGCTGCCCAGCGTGGGGTTGAGGGAGTTGTGAAGCTGTTTCTCGAACGGGCAGAGGTCAACGCCGAATCCCAAGACAATGGTGGCAGGACACCACTCTCTTATGCTGCCCGGCTTGGGATTGAGGGAGTTGTGAAGCTGTTTCTCGAACGGGCAGAGGTCAACGCCGAATCCCAAGACAATGGTGGCAGGACACCACTCTCTTACGCCGCCGAGTCTGGGAATGGGGGAGTTTTGAAGTTGCTTCTTGCACGTGAAGAGGTCAACGCTGAATCCCGAGACAATGACGGCAGAACACCATTCTCCTATTCCGCCCGTTGGGGTAGAGGGGACGCCGTCAATCCGCTCCTTGCACGGAAAGAGGTTAACCCTGAATCACTGGACAATCAGGGTAGGACACCACTCTTTCATTTTCTCGCAAGAGTCGGCGAGGATCTCATGAAGGTGCAATTGATGCTAGGAAACGGAATCTCTCAATTGAAAGATGAGGAAGTTGCACCCGGGGAATGCTTGGGTACCATGCCCGTTAGCTATCATCCCGATGCTCGAACCCCGAATCCCTACGGTGACAAAGATGGCCGAGAGGAGGTATTGGTGGAACGGCCTCTGCAATCACGAGATACCAACACAAACATGCATCAAGAAATATCACCACATCCCTCGCTACTCAGTATTCTTGAAGGTGACCCCTATCGCGATCAAGCGCCCACCAAAGACCTCAGGTTGGATCCGCCCGCCCCACCCCTTAGACCTCCTATTCCGCCACC
>QLOI01000178.1:8348-50723 GCA_003313605.1 Tuber umbilicatum | reverse complement strand
ACGGTCCTAAACCTCACACTTCTCACGAAACGAAAAAAAAAAAAAAGGTATTTGCACTTTTCTTCTTTTTTTCTTTTTTCTGTGTTACCTTTTGTGGGGAAAAATAGATTTCACTTGCTTTACTTTCTGAGCCGGTATTGGACTTGCATTGCTGTCTGGGATTTTCTCTCCTTTCTGTATGATACTGTATTATAACTGCCCGCTTGGTGGCTTAGCTTTCTTTCCCATTCGTTATCGTGGGGAATCTGGGATCGGGTATGTGTGTGCCGGTATGGTACAAGTAGATTGGACTGGACCGGACTGGCGGTGGTGGGGTGCACCTTTTAGTGGGTCGGGGGTTTTTTTTTTAAATTTATGATATGCGGAAGGAAAGAAGGAAGGAAGGAAGGAAGGAAGGAAGGAAGTTTTGATACTATGTTTATCAGGGCTGAAGTACAGTACTGGTATGTATGTTCTTCCAATTTGGTGATTGATGTTGTGGCGGTGGAGAAATGCTCTCTGTTCTGTGGGGGTTCACACTAACGTAAGGCACTGTACTGTACATAAAAAGTATTTCTTTCTTGAAGAAATCGATGCGGCTGCGGTGGAATGGAAGGCGAACGATGAGAAAGCGGGCATAATTATCACGATCGGAATAGATCTGTGTTTCTTTTTTTGGAGGTTTTGTTTTTCTTTTTATTACTCGGGACGGTATGAAGCCTTCCATCCTTTCCACCCTTCCATCCTCTCTATCTCTAATCGAATCGAGGCTTAGAGGTGGTGGTGGTGGTGGTGATGGTGGTGGTGGGGGGTTTTTTTTTTTTGTTGCCCTTTATTGCACGTACGATACCAACAATCGATAACGACCTCAGCCCCACATGGTACAGTACGGTGCACCACAAAACCTAACAAATGTACAGTACCGTACAGTACGTACCATCGTGGTCCAAGTATCGCATCAGTGAAGAAAGAAAGAAGCCCCAACGATCCCCACACCCCCGCCTCCACGGAGACCATTCCATTCCACCCCATTCACCCACTCACTCGGGCATATCGAGTCCGACCCTCTTAGCGCTCATCCTGACCCGATCATCATCATCACCCCCCATCGCTCCGAGCGAAGGATTGTACCGTTCCAGAAGCGTAACGTAGGTGCGCTGAGCGCGGAGGTATACCGCTAACTGTCCCCCCACTCCTCCTCCTCCTCCTCCTCCTCCTCCTCCTCCTCTGGAGACGGAGTCTCGAAGGCGGACGTGTAGGTGTGTGCGTTTTCTCGAGATTGGCGGTAGCTCGCGGAGGAGCGTCCTGTAGAGCTTTGTTGTTGTTGTGGTGGCCATTGGTGGGAGTGAGGTTGGGGAAGTATTTGTATGTAAATAAGTGGTGGGGAATGAGAGGTGTGGATTTGTTTTTGTTTTTTTCCTTCCTTTCCCACGATTGATTAATCGTGCCAAGATGATCTGCGATTGCGGCCTTTGTATGGAGGTGGGGCGGGGCCGGGCTGGACTAGACTTTTGGTTTGGCGCACTGATGCGGATGGGGGGGGTGTTGCTATAGTAAGGTGGTCTGGTGCTGGCTAGACCTCTGATTTAGACTACCTGGCTGGTATCGGTGCTCTGTGATATGTGTGTGTATGCTGCGGTACCGGTTGTGGTACTTGGTGCTTTGCGATACGATGCGATGCGATGGACGACAGAACAGTTTGCCATCGAAACCGGTACACTATCGTCTACCCTACCGTATCTATCCTATGTGCCCACCTTATCTCTTCACGATATCTGGTAAATCTAAGTTACACCCCGCACGTTATTGTAATATCGAATCATCTGGCCCTCCATCCGGGTATGAGTAAAAACTGCGGCTTTTCCCTCCCGAAGTCCACCCAACGCCCAGCAGTATAATAGCAGCCTGGACCGCTCCATCCAATTCCAAACCCTCCTGCAGACACGTGATAATAAGGCCTCAACTCCAGATTCCTCTGAACTACTCGTGCTGGCCCCCTCTGTAGACCGGACCAACCAAGATATGACAAGCAATACGGTTCTCTCAAGTGCACATCATCATCATCACCATCATCAAATTATCCGCCATAGAGCGCCTGCTTCCCATAGAATACCCACGCACCTCCAGCCCCACGCCACCCATGCAACCCGATTTACACTTCTATGCGGATAACCACCAGTTGCAGAAAACAGGGAATTCGGGGAGGAGGGCAAAAGGAAAAAGAAAAAGAAAAAGAAAAAAAAACTTGATAAAAATAACGACGAGGGACGCCTCAAAAACGAGTGATCCGGGCACCGTATGCGCTCAAAGATTTCCCACGCATACGGCCAATGCGAATGCGAGGGCTAATAGGGAAGCCTTTCTCGCGCCCAATGCCACTGCCGAACCCCCCCCTTTTGTATCGCTATCCCCGGAGGTTTTGTTCTCTTTCTGTGTGTCCCCCCCGCTGCCACTGCCACTACTGTCGCTGCCACCACTACTACCGCTATTTCCTGCGCCAATATCTAGACTCGGCGGAATCGAGTATTCGGAAGAGCTATTGTAGAGAACGCCATTGTATATCACGCCCTTCCCCCCTCCGATCATCAAAATCTGATCGGGGCTACATGTCGATATCTCTCTGACGAAGCAGACTGGTGGCAGGCGATCCGGGGCCCTCAATGTGGTAGTGGTTTTTGAGGGTCCGGTTGTGGAATATATGTTTGATCCAGACCGGCTAATTTTATCCCCTGTGGCGATGGATAGTCCGTGGATCATACGGTCGAATATAAGGTATGCTGTTTCGGGTTGGTATGAAGGGACCAAATGCCCCGCTTGATAAACCCTCACAAAAGAGAAGTTTCCGTGCTGACGGACTTGCCCGCCGATATAGGACGAGTTCACTCGGATATCTTCGTACCCCGCGGCACGGAACGCGGCTTTGTGGGGATAGTTTATAGCGAGGCTCACAGCTTCCCCACCTATGTAGTTGCAAATGTAATCCCTATCGCCTAATTTTCCCACCCGTTAGCATGCTAGAAATGATTGGCCGAGAGTGAGTGTTTATCACACGCACCATATATAAGCGAAACCTTGACCCCTTTGCCTAGCAGATACGCGATATCCTCGATTTCTCCGCCGCGAATGAAATCGCCAGCTGGTAGCCCCGTTCAGTTTTATATTCTAAAGTGATATGATGAAACAAATTGTGGTAATGTGCGACCTACTGCTGTCGAAGGCTCGATAAACGTAGCCATTGCTTTGCGTGTAATTTACCGGCGCCCCAATTGCCTCTTGGACTGTCGCGTTGTTCAGATATTCCAAGTAGTAATAGTATGGGAATGGATCTGTGCTATCGGATACAATGTCGTAATACGACCTTTTAATAATAGCAGTCAGCAAATATCACTCGCAAAGACCTTAACATAACCCTACCTGCCACTGCTTTGGTATGCATCCCGGATGTAGTCACAGTACGTGTTTGCACTAGCGCAAGCATTATTGACGGCATCTGAGTCGCCAAAGTTTTCGGGATCGGACCGGTTCAGAAGCGACCTGCACTTCCGGATTTTGGCAAGACACCCATCCGGTTTAGAATAATCGTTCAACGCCCCATCCCGCACCGTATCGTTGATAACACTGATTCCGTATGGATTTGAGTTGGCAAATTTAGGATACGAGGGTGTTTGGATGACGCTATCCACACAGCCATTAATTATCCCAAGTGATTCAAGGTGGAGTTCCACCGTATCATTCTTCGAAATCTGCCCAGTTTCACGCCTTTCGTTCTGCTCCTCGAAATAGGCCGAGAATTTTGGTCTGGTAAGATATTAGCACTCTAGAGCTTACAATTGCATCATGAAATCTCACCCGTATTTTCCTCCGTAACTTTCTGCGAAAAGGTTTATTCCAGTGGAATTCGGATTGTACTGAGGAAAGTTGACAAGCCAGGCTTGCAGAAAGTGCCAGGCAGACATAGCGGATATTTCCGTCGTGTTTGCTGTAAAATCCTCATTACCTGAGGGAAATGTTCCGTTGAGAAGGGCAATCCGGTATATTACGTCGTTATAGACGCTGAATGGCAGATTTGAAAATTCCTCGTCGGTGTAACTGAGGTCACCATAATATCTAGTATTTGTCGGAGCTGTGGTATTTGGCCGGTAGGTTCCATTCGGATCGAGTAGGGCGCTTGTGCCGTTGGTGGGAATATCAAAGGAAAGGCCTACTTGGTTTGGCTAAATTGTACGCGTTAGTTGAGATTACTCTTCACGATTGAAGACGAAAGTGATAACTAACTTGATCAACGAATAACATATTGCTTGCTTTGTCCCAGCCGAATGGTCTCGCCCGTGTGGTAATCGAATTACGGCTTGCGGGCACAGCCTCACAAGGACCCAGTTCAGTGAACATACCGATCATAGAAGAGCTGCCTACAAGCCGCCGAAAGTACTTCAGCCTCAAATCTGAAAGAAAAATTTTCTCCGCAACAAAGAAAAGAACGACAGCATACCAGGACCGCCGTTGAGCCATATTGTTAAAGGCGCACTTTCAGGTTTTTCCTGAGCCTCAACGAACCAAAAGAAGGTATTTATTGGGTAATTCTGCTGCACCGGAGCCAATGTCAAGGGAGGGAGGTGAATATAACCTGCAAATTGCTTCTGCTTCGGGCTCGCTGTTCGGCAGACTTCCGATGTTGGGTTCTTGTAGCGAATGTAGACATTGGGATTGTGCGGAGATCTGATCTCTTTCTGATCCCGAACCGGAGGAGGGTATCCCTGTGTCGCGAACGCAAAGGGGAAGGAGAGTCCAAACACTAATATTGACGTCGTCAATCCCTTTAGGAGAGCCATGGTGTAGCTGTGGGCAAGCCGCGAAGGATCCTAAAGATCACCGTAAGGGATAAAATCAGTCAATCACGTGCGGGTGACCCAAGATAATAACAAACGAGCCCCGCTCCTACAAATGTGACTATTTCTTGTCTCAAGAACTGGAGGCAGTCGCGTGCACGGGTTGAATAGGAAACGAGGAACGGAATGCCGGTCTGTCGGCTCCAACTCAATGAAACTCCAGAGTTCGTACGACGGCAGGCGAGTGAGCGGAAAAAAGGCGATGTTGTTGGGGAGAACTTGCGCGAGAGAGCGACTTGAGGGATGTAAAAATACAAAGTCTGAGCGACGTATGGTACCAAACATGTGACGCATGCTTAATCACTCGCTTCATTGGAGGGGAGACTCACGAATGAGGTACGAATGACTGCGCTCTACTCCTCAGCTAGAGTACGCTTGCGCGACAAAGAAGCAAGCAGCCCACCCAATCGGTAGAGTACCGTGGTGCAAATACTCGAGCACCCGCACGACGATAGTGGAGAAGGTGCAAGGTTCCGGTATTATGTCGTACCTGAGAACTCGAGTCTCCAAGCCAAGAACCGGCACTCCTCCCGAAATAGCTACTGCAGGTGCTAGAAAGGGCAAAAGAAGTGCCAGTTCTTGGCTCGGCAAATCTTGAGGCTATTGACGGCACTCGCACGATAATGCATAGCCAGGATCGGGGGGTTTTTTTTTGTTAGCTGCCACCGCATTACCATCGGGCTGTTCTCCTTCCATCTTAGAAGTGTAGTGCGCCGTGTCTAGGCTCTGGGTGGCTAGGACTAGGATTGACCTTTCGGGCCCTGATTCTAGCGCAATTGCAAATTTAAACTCGGCGACTCCTCGTTTCAACATCAAAGAGTCGTCAGGAGTCGCTATTAAACCCAGCTCTCAAGAATCTCGGTTATAAACCGTTTGTGCCGATATTAAAGTTTTGTGTTAGGCTACGGTGGCTGGTAGAGTGCTAAGTTTCAAGTAGTCCCCGGATTTGGATACGAAAAAGTCGTTATACGCACCAAAAGTCCCTCAGCTCGAAAGACTTGCGCAAGCAGCTTCAACCCCGGGGCTGAATGTGTCTTTTATTTAGGTTAGTCTGAGTGCGATATATCTTCCCACGAAGGCGGTGGTGCTCGCTACCCTACCGTGCTCGGCAGCTTATCAAGGGCTGGGGAAATTCAAGTGCCGATACTTGCACTTGCAATTGGGCCAATAGTTACTTGTATGTCGTTGCGGTCGCCTAGTCTGGTAATATAAGGGTTGCTTTTTATGCCCCTCAGAGGGGCGGAGCAGCTCGCCTTCTGTTCGGCTTTTCGCACTTTCCCAGAGTGGGGAATTTTCGACTACATACCATATTGTCCGGTCAAGTTATTCAGGTTTCTCCGGCAGTCTGCTTGTATTCCTCTTTGGAAAGTTCACTCATCCTTGGGTGGTACAGCGGCCTTCGATTGATTGTTCGGCCCGGAATCGGGTTCAACGGTAGCTGAGTTTCACGGATGTAACGGCAACTTGTGATACCGGCACAAGTACTAGCACACGTACTCGTAGCACCTAGATAATAACAAATGGTTTTAAGTATGGTGTCAGAAGCCATGGAGGGAAGTGTGTAACTCCCCACTTCGATTCCCCCAATTGGCAGAAGGCGGTCAACTGGAGTGTTGAACTCGAGCAGACTACGAGTACTTTGGCGTTAAATAGAACCACGATGGATCCAATATTTTCACGCGAGCCACTCTGTCCCGAGGGGGTGCACGCACTTTCTAGCACCGTGTTTTAACTTACATACTGTTTGCGCAATGGGATTACCAGTACAAACACCTGCATCATTCAGTTCTTGGTCGAGTGGGCGGTATGGCGAATCCTTATCGATAGGATCCTAACCCCTGTCAACAGTGCTGTCATGAGTGACACAAGCCAGGGACATTGGACAGTCAGGTGTGGATGTCTTGAGGACCCCATTGCTGTGTTCTTCATCCAGTACGCCGTCGAAAACTTGAATGATTGGATGGTGTGCTATAGTCCAAAATTCCTTTTTAGAAAGGGGGCAGAAGACACAGCAAAGGTGCTGGCTGAAGCTAAGATGGTACTCGTAAAGCTAGGATAAATTTACGAAAAAGACACAGCCCCCTTCCCCCCCCGAGACATAAAAAAGGAAAAGGTTTCTTGACCTCTTGAGGAAAAGCCCACGATATAACACGCCGCCCAATTATTCAAGTTTTTACGGCAAGACATCTGTTGAGAAACACGGTAACGGAGAATCTTTCCCCGTCCCGACTCTACTCGAGTACCGGCACTGTACAGTAGGGTACGGTAATTGGTAACTGGTATGCACCCAGTGGGAAGAAAAATCGGGAAACCGGGGCCGGAAACACGGCAACCGATCGGCTCGAGTCACCAGTGCTCCAATCAGAACTCCCGTGTCCCACCCCCCCGATATTTTTATACCACAGGCTGTATCAAAATTGTTTGACCCTTGGTTCAAACACGGAATCGTGGCGTCTGTGGAGCGGTATGGTGAGTTGGCCTCTGGAAAGTATGTGGTGCAAGTGCCATACTCTCGCTATGCTGCAGTGGTTAGCAAGGTGAGCAAGATGGGGCTGAACCCGAGCGGGGGGGGCAAAGGGATACAAACTCCAAGCCTGACTGGCTCTAACCAGTCTCTTAGCTATAAACACGTTGTGGTCAACCAATTGCCCGGTGTGCTGAGATCCGGAAATAGGCAGGAGCCCTCTCCATTGGCGGGAGCGATTGTCGCCACTAAGCCTGAGTAATTGGTAGGAAACATGTCTGAGTGTGTACGAGTAAAGATGAAGCAGCACAACCTCACAATGTAGAAATATAGACTGCGTGCAGAAATGAAATAACATTACTCGAGTAGACTAAGCTCAAGAATTAGTTCTCACTTAATCATAGAATGTCACTCCATTCCACCATTCCCATATGACAGCAGGCCTCAAAGCGGACATAGGGGGTCACCGGTAGCCCTCGGCCGTGCGCCGGCTTGATCCAAGCGTCCTGGTATTCGGGAGCGCAGGGATTTGTAGAGCATTGTTTAGTAATTGAAGTCAAAGAACTCGTACCAAGATGTTCAACTGCCTTCCAATCCCTCGATCTTGTGCTGGCTTGGCGACAGAATCCGTGCCCCCCACATTTTACACCAAAGATGGGTATCGTAGTTACTCATAATCCACTATCTCCGCTAGGCACCTAATATCCGTGTCCAGAGACAAAAGTCTCTAAGAGGTATTAGTGTTTTCCTCACACGGTTAAGTTTGAGTCTGCCGAGTGTGTTGATCTCACTACTCGTAGCTGGCATTCGCAATTCTGTTGCCTGTCAAACTAAACCTTTATTGGGCTGACACAGAACTGACGGAGATAGCCTTGTATACGGGGATAGCGGATTACACAAGTAAATATGGCATGTTCGCTTTGTAAAACCGTAGCTTTGTCGTTCTGAAAAAAATGGGAGATTTTGTTTGCGCCTGCGAGCTACGGTATCTAGATATCATTACCCATAAGTGACAAGCTATGTTATTAAATGTCCATGGAGAAATACCAGGGATAAGGGTCATGGCCAAAAGGCGCTTCCAGTCTTACAAGAGTTTCCTACACAAAGAGTAAATCGCAGCCATATCCAACCTGGACCCCAAGCTCTCAGCCACTATTGTGGGGTGGAGAAATTCTCATGGTTTCTACTCGGAAAGTCTGGGTAATTGCCTACATAATGGCACCAATTCTGTTGGTTCTGTTACCTTCGAATGTGTTCTGGCTGCTTAGAATCTGTCATTCTTGCTGTAAAAAGGAGGGGAGGGCACAAATTATGTCACCGGGATCACACTTCAGGACCAGACACCCTCAACTGTGACCTAAGATGTGCTTACTACTACACTCACTCGTCTTCGCTAAGAATGCTATACAAGTACGCAATCTTCCACCCGAGTACAGGCAATAGGTTCCGTCAATCTACCTCCATCTAGCCGCTTCTATGACCTCTCGGGAGGGCTGACGTATATCAAATGAGCCCAAATATGTCTGCCAAACCTCGAGCTTGAGCATCTACAAGCTCTCAAGGACCGCCAAAACGAAACCGGCCGGGCCCAGATGACCTTCGCCCGGGGCAGCTAATGTTGAGTGGTTCGATATTGCCAACCCTGAGTATCCGGACGACTTCGGATAGATTAATATTTGCCCCGACGCTAAGGCATTTGGATACATTGTGAATTACCAAGTATGTTGAGCAGTGGGGCGTGAGTAGATGCTACCTAGGCACCCCCTAACTTGAGTGCCTGCACTCTTTACGGCGGAGGTAAATTCCTCATGCTAATATTAGAGAGAGACTGCTCGTAGAAATCCCGCAATGGCCGGTATCTTTCTTTTCGCTCAAGCTTCTTAGGATCGGGTGTGTGTGGGGGGTGATTCACGGTTCGATAGCATAAACATCTAAGAATTCATGTTCCACTTTTCACGAATAATCACTCGACTAATGTCTCCCGCCTCTAGCCGAAAAATTGCCGCCGCGTCCATCCCGCAAGCGATCTTGATCCCCCGGTCTCTCTCCCAGCAGCCACCAACTCTGTCCCGGCCTGGGCACTTCCCGAGCTTTCCGTTGGAGATCTTATTAGATTTAGTATTTGGATTGGCTTCTCAGCAGAAGCAGTTGCCGGTCGTCGGGGAGCGGGGGAGCTCCGGGGCGCGGCTCAAGGTTTGCATAAGGAGGGCTTCATTATAAAGGGGCTGTCATCCCAACCACTCTGGGGAGGCAACACTTTAGACCGGTACTGTGATCGCAGCAGCAGCAGGAGGAGGGCTGGTTGGAGGCGCCCGAAATGCCTTCTAGCTAGCCCAATGCTCACCAATTTTCAGACGACAAAAGTGAGACTGTCACCTCAGCGACACGAGGTGCGACTTCAGAGGCCGGTGTGCCACTCCGCAGGCCCCAGGTGTTCCCTTGAGAAGGAAGCATAACCACCCTTACTTAAACATAGCTGACCATAGTGCCGGCATACGGGGAGCAGAGAGGATTACCAGCAATGGAAGGGCAACACTCCAGTTTTCTGGTCTGATCTCTACGCATGTGAAGTTGCGACTTGGGAGTCCGGGTTTGAGAACTCGATACGGGTAGAATGACGGTTTTTCCACCTTTCTGGACGCTTGCCAATTTGCTACCATTTTGTACTTTCTCTGTTCGCCTCTTGTAACTGCACGTGTGTATCTAGCCTCATATCCCGTCACTCGCCGTTCCGTCGCGGGGGGCCGGAAACTGTGTGAGGCAGTGGGATCACAGTTGAGATGGGGATAAGGGTTTAATGTTCTGGTATCCAGATACTATAGTTGAAAAGTAAGGAAGAAGGAAAGAAAGCACCTTGGAAAGACTCCAGGACTGTATTATCTTTTCTTCTCATATGATAGTTCCTGCAAGGGAAACGCAACCGAGCTTAGAGTGCTGGATACCTAAAACAGACCCTCCTGTTCCCACGGTTTGCCTAGTAACATACAACAATCAGTGTCTTGGCATAAATTCGTATGATATGACACTGGAGTGCGTTTCCCAGCCAGAAAATGCACACTTAATCATTCTCAACCAATGCTCACTCAATAAAAGATCGGAGTCAATAGAATTGAGGAGCTGGTTCCGAGTGTTTGCTTCTCAAAAAACCTTATTGCGGAGCGTTCGTTGTTGATTTTCGCTCTGGGGAGGGCTGATTCCAGGCCAGGCACCATACCAACCTCATTCCCGCAGAGAGCCGAGAAACACCAATGAGGACAGAGGGGTTGAAAAAAAGTAAACACAATCTTGCAATGAGGATCAAGGGACACCGCGTCCATTTCGCGAAAGCCTCCGCGTGAGACCGTACTTAGTTCCTGTATCACAATTCAAACAACTGGGCGAGAGTGAGGTTAAGAGGGAAGGGAGGAATCCGGGCTATTTTTATTCCGTTTCCTCCGGTCCACTCGTAAGGATCTTGGCTCCCTGGAGTTACCCGCGGAAAACTTGTTGGTAGACAACGTCCGGGTGCCGTCTCATGGGGACGGTATTTTTAGTGGTGCTTTGAAAGGAGGAGGCTGAGAGAGCAAGCCGAGGCTACGCGATGAGGTTTGGCTTGATTCGGTTTGCGCTACGTGGTGGTGGTACTAGGATGATGATGATGATGGCCCATTTCATGCAGTGGGGTATCATCTTGGGGGCAGAGTGCTTGCATGCTGTTCTATTTTGCGGAAGAAAAAAAACGCTGTAAAAGTATTCGACGTGCCTGCGGGGTTTTAACTTACAGTACCCGTACAGTGTGATGCATTGTTGTGCTCGTGCTTTATGCATGTATTTATGCACGAGTATGTATGTAGGTGCTCCTGCTGTGCGGGATGCAAGTGGTGGTTGAATAGCAACGGCAAGACAAAACTGATCACCAGTTCCTTGGTAACTAGCTGTGTACCCTACCCGAAAATTATTGTGATCATACTCCAAAGTGGGGAAAAATGAGGGGTGTGGTGAGAATGGACGCACAGAACTACAACAGTGGGTTGAAGCGGAGGGGAACTGAAGCGAAGGGAAGGGAGGGAAAAAAAGGGGAAATAGTGTCGATACCGGTGCTCTTACCAGTTGCAAAGTTGCCGGGTGGTGGCCCTTTATAATAATAACAGCGGCCGCTAGGTCGTGTCATATTGCTCTTTGGTACTGTATCAAACGGAATCTTCTGGGCAGAAGCTCACTCCTGGATTTCTCGAGGACTGGTTCCAGTGCTTGCACCTTGCACCCCTCTTTTCTTCACTTTCCCACTCTTCATAGGATTGACAAGGGGACTTCGTTGCATTGAACTTGGGCCTTAACGGGTCATATTTGATACCAGCCTGCAGCGTCGAAATTGGGATGCGTACAGTACGAGTACTGGTATAGGACAACCCAACGGCGTTCGGTTGCTCGGTTTATCAATGCAAGCCAACTTATTTTTTTCTTCCATGATAACTCCGCCCGCCTATAAGGAAACCTGTACTCGAGTAGAATAGAGTAGGGAAGGAATACCGTGGAGCACCAATGACATGTCTATTACAAACAGGAGGCGTAATTTCAAGGATATCGACCGGTGCTCGAGTATGTTAATTTTTCGTAGTAGAGAGAGCAGGGTTAGGGTTCTATACCTTGTTCTGGTCGTGTCAATTGTGGTGGTGTTGCCGGTTGGCGGCGGGTTCATGTTTTCATTTTCATGGGGAGTAGAAACCTTTTTTTTGTTTTTTTCCTCGCCCTTTCCCCTTCTCTTGTCTGTCCTTCCTTTATGTCTACTCCAAACGCTTGAGCTAGTGGCTTTTTCAATCTTGACCAACTGAAAAGAGGCGGGGGCGAGGCGAAAATGGTTTAAGGCAGGGATGTTAGAGGCAGAAAAGGAAGTTTAGAGGGCTAGGATTGCCAATTAGGGTTAACGGAATCCAATTTGAGTTGGCGTCTCCTGCGGTAATGGTCTCAAGTCGCAACCAGAGGCACACCGCTTGCTGCTGGTAGTCTCTCTCCTGTTGCTGCCCATTCATTCTGCTTCTGTCAGTGTTTCCTGGCCACCACGCTTTTTTCACCCCCTCCCCTCCTTCAGTGGTTATTGCTGCTTTCTCGCTCGCCTGTTAGTCAGTCGGGAAGACTCAAGTGACTGAACTTGTCTGCCTTTCGAGCCAGCGTTCAAACGGAAAAAAGAGCGAGAAAGAGATAGAGGCTCGGTGGTGTATGAGCCGCCAGTGAAAGTGAGGGAGGTTGAGAACGAGTGAGCGGGTGAGGAAAAAACCAATACAGCACACGACGGAGAAGCCCTGGACAGGCAGGATACGGCACCTCTGTTATAACAGAAGACGGGACTACGGTACAATAGTGCAAGGGTCTTGTGGTGAAAGACCGAGAAAAGAGACCAAAGAAGTACCGACCCACCCTGCACTCGCTGGATTCACTACACTCCCCACCTCTCGCCATCCTCCCTTTCTCCCCCAGAGTCCATTTCCAACAGCAATAGTATCCAGCACCCCCAGCGGCTGGGCCCTTCATTACCATCTTTCCTCTTCTCTTCCATCAAAGTTCCTGGCCCCCCCTTTCCTCTTTTTTTCCTTCGATATTAGGGTTGTTATTCTGCTCCCTGTTCCGTTCATTTGGGCCCTTTAACCCGTGTTTCTCTCCCTACTTAGGGCATTGCGACACTACATTCTCAGGCGCTCCACTCTTTCTATACCCCCAACGCCGGTACCGGACGTGAAGGATACACACAAGTTCCTATCTGTTGTGTCTAAAGATCATCGAATCGATACCTTACCGCTCCTTCCCAATTTTTATCATTCAAATCGTTGTTCCGAATCTCCGGTCACAGAACATCACCATATAAGTTCCTCTCATGGAGCCACCAACAGTACCACATGTAAACCTCCCACCTCGAAGGCATCGTCCCCAGCAACAGATCCGTGGTGTGGACGTATCAACATCACTATCACCGGGATCGATGTCACAACCTTCCCATACACGTTCTCATCGTGAGAACCGTCTTGCCCCCTATTCTGCTGTTGGGCAGTTTTCCCTTGCCCCTACTACTCAGACTACTGTGGTCACTACAACTACAACAACTACGACGTCCTTTCCACAATTTCTTATGAGGCCTCCTAGAAATCTAAACGAACTGGACCCCAAGGAGTTTCCCCTAGCTGCTGTACCGACACCATCGAACCTCAAGAGGTTTTGCTTTGATCTGAATGGGAAACCGACCCACTTTCGGGAGACGGATGACCCGGAGCAGTCTTTGAGAGAGGTGAGGAGTGGGATTCCGGCCCAGACTTTGGGTCTTCGGGGGTAGCCGTTTGCTAATGGAAATATGTGGATACAGTTGGACATGCTCGTACATGACCTCGATCAGAACAACGGTCTCATTAGAAGAGTTGTTCGAGGAGAGGAACGCGTGCAGGCTCGGAACCCTTTAACGAGTCCGCCTGCATCAGCCACCCTACCTACGGCCTCCCATTCTTCATCGAGTCGGAAACGTCCCGCCTCCCCAGTATCGATCTCGGAGGCAGCCGAACGCGTATCCTTGTTACAGAAAAGTAATAAACGCCGACAAACAGGAAGACCGAAGTCAGGTATACTCTCCAGTAAGGCCAATACACCTTCACCCAGAAAGTGTCTTCGTTCAAGTCGTAACACCACTCCAGCCACGCCTGTGGAAATCAATCCTCCCACTACTCATGCTCCTAGGCCTGTCCGTCCTGTTCATCAGCAATTAAGTCAGCTGCAAAACTCAGAATTATTCACAGCCCTTAATCTCACACCAAGTCAAAATCATCAACAAGAGACTCCCCTGACTTTATCCCCACAGATGGGGGTAAAACCGTTGGATTTGGAGGCAGAAGACTTGGAGATGGGTTCAACACCTACCCCACAAGAGGATCTTGAGTTGGATGACGCTGAATCAGATTCAACCATAATACCTACGACCCTATCACCTGATACCCAACATGCGGCAAACGATACCGTTGTTGTCGGGTCTGCTCAGCCACTGAGCCTTCCAAGCCCAAGCCTAAGTCCTGTGACTGCCGCCTTGACTCATGGAAGTAGTTATTTCTCGGCGATGGATACTGATGAGATCAACTCACCACTTGAGCTGCCGCCCAGCGAGGAGGATGTAGTCGACGAGTCAAACCAACTGACATTAAGTCCGCAAAGGCATATCATGCAACTACAGACCCCTCGAGAACAATATGCGCCTGGGTTGATGGAAATTCCAAAAATGCTGGATTCCTTTGATGCCATGCCTTCTGCCGTCAAAACGTACGTTATGTATCAACTTCTTCGCCGGTGTTCCAAGAGCACACTTCAAACGGTTGCTGAAGTGGTCAACCCTGCTCTCAAGTGCGACTTCCTTACCCTTCTGCCCCCAGAACTCTCCTTAAATATTATTAAATATCTAGACATTAAGAGTCTTTGTAATGCTGCTCAAGTGTCAAAGCGCTGGAGGATCATTATCGATTCCGATGAGTGGACATGGAAGAAACTGTTCGACAACGATGGATACCTGCTCGGGGACGGTGAATTGGACAGGGCCATACGAGAAGGTTGGGGTTTCCAGGATCCACAGGGCGATGATGACTGCGAAAGAGATGTCAACGCAGGAACCAGACCCAATTGTTGTGCCCCCCCGACTCTTACGACTCCGCCGCCGCATGGAAGGCAAAAGAAGAAGTTCAATACCAGAGCGAATTCCAAAAAGCAACAGAAGAAGCGCGAAGCCGTTGAGACACTTGGGAAGGAGGAATTTAACGAGGTTATATTGGAGATTTACTCCAACTCTGTCGGTCCAGTTGCGGCTGCAAACGCTGCGGAGAAAGCTGGCTCCAAGGCTTTAGTAGGATTACAGTCGCTAAGGAATCTACATCTGTTTAAGTCTATCTATCGAAGACACCACATTATCCGCCGTAGTTGGATACGACCACAAGTGAAACCGAGGCATATCTCCTTTCGTGGCCATCAGAGACACGTGGTTACTTGTCTGCAGTTTGACACAGATAAAATTTTGACGGGCTCTGATGATACCAACATCAACGTGTACGATACCAATACGGGAGCGCTGCGGAATAAGTTGGAGGGGCATGAGGGTGGGGTTTGGGCTTTGCAGTACGAGGGCAATACCTTGGTATCCGGCTCAACAGATAGAACTGTCCGAATTTGGAATATCCCTGCTGGTGAATGCACCCAGATTTTCCATGGGCACACTTCGACTGTCCGATGTCTGCAGATTCTCATGCCAACTAAGATCGGCATTAAGCCAGATGGTAAAGATCTGATCATGCCGAAAGTGCCGTTGATAATCACGGGATCTCGGGATTCAACGCTGCGGGTATGGAAGCTTCCTATGCGTGGTGATAAGCCCTATCTTCCTGGATCTAGCCGGGATGCGAACGATAACGATCTTTTCCTGAATCCTAACAACAATCCGTATTTTATTCGCACCCTCTCAGGCCATCAGCATTCTGTTCGTGCGATTTCAGCACATGGGGATACGCTTGTGAGTGGTAGTTACGATTATTCTGTCAAGGTCTGGAAGATCTCTACCGGAGAGACTGTGCATACACTGCGGGGGCATGTGCAAAAAGTATATAGCGTGGTGTTGGACCATAAGCGAAACCGTTGTATCAGTGGAAGTATGGACAACTTGGTCAAGGTCTGGTCATTAGAAACTGGATCTGTGATTTACACCCTCGAAGGTCACACTCAGCTTGTTGGCCTGCTTGACTTGAGTCATGATAGACTTGTCTCGGCTGCCGCAGACTCAACGTTGAGAATTTGGGATCCAGAGACTGGGAATTGTAAACACACACTCTCAGCGCATACTGGAGCGATCACCTGTTTCCAGCACGATGGGCACAAGGTTATTTCCGGTTCGGATAGGACACTCAAAATGTGGAATGTTCAAACTGGCGAGTTCATTCGTGATTTGTTGACCGACTTGAGCGGTGTATGGCAAGTCAAGTTTAATGAGAGGATTTGTGTGGCTGCTGTCCAACGTGACCAGGTTACCTACATTGAGGTAATTTGCTTCCCAGTTTTTTATCCCTATTATTTTGTTTTCAGTGTCTGACTAGTTGTTCTAGGTGCTCGACTTCGGTGCTGCACGGGACGGTATACCCGACGACAAGCGCGGCCGTAGAATTGTCGTTGATAGGAGTGGTCGGGAGATACCCGATGGAAATGACACTATGGATGAAGGTGAGATATATTCGTTACATTGGGGATGGGAATAGGTATCTAATTCTATTGCTAGCTGGCGACGATTTTGATTGATTTGCAAAGAGTTTCGCATCGGTCGTCGCACCCTTTCCTTTCTTCTTCTATCTCTTATCAAATGCTTAAGAGCAGAATTGCATAGTGGTTGAGTAAGTCGAGGCGTGGATGAGGTTGGTAGAAGGGCCTACCTTGGTTGAACTTGGGCTGCAAAAAAAACAGGGGTTTAGCTGCCGAAGTAGAAGAGCGTTGTGGGAATTATTTTTAACACCCCTCCCCTGATTTGGCGCCGTATTAAACTAGTCCCTTTGTATTTCGTTACATTTCGATTGACTTGATATTTCCTATACCTTTCATGAGCATTGCTATGGTTTTCCCTTGATTCTTTTTCTCTTGGGTTTTTTTTGGTGGGGATGTGATCCCGTCGCATGGAGCCGTTGATGAATTCCTTTTGTTTTACCGCTTTTATTTCTCCTCTCGTATCCCGTCCCCTGCTGCGTTTCTTCGGTCTTGCATTTGGGTTTTGCTTCTTTTCTGCACATATACGTCTCATTCTGGCTCCAAAAAGGGTTGTAATTTTTGCGCTTCTTTGCTTTTGGGTTAATTTTCTTGCTGGTTCAGATATTTATTCTTCTCTTGACTTTGAGGTTATAGGGAGGTAATGAGTATGAGCTGGGAAGATATGTAAAACTTGTTTGCGTTTGTGTCCAGCGCACAAGTTTGGAGTTATCTCGCACTCATATTACATGGTGAGTTGGTTTTGATACCTGAGAGTGGTATTCTCCAATGCACGAGAAACATACATGGGTTGGTGTCCTCTTTTCTTGCCTCTTTTTTTGTCCATTAGCTTCTGGTTTGGATGGTGGGGTTTCTGGGAGATCAAAATTGCATGTACATGAGTCGGGCAAATGCTTTTTCATTTCCTTTTCCATTTTTCACTCCCATTATACTCGTACTTTCGCTTTGGGACTTTTCCCTACTATACGAGAATTCGGGTGGTGTCCACCCCCCTTTTTTTGTTTCGATGACCTTTGCTATTTCAGATTCTTTACGTTGGCGGTGGTGGTTGGGATAATCCTTTCTGGACTTTGATATTTGAATTACTGGGAAAGGGCACAAAAAAAAGCGAATAACATCACAATTATAGACCTCCGTGTACTCGGGTATCAGTTAAAATCGAAAATCTATTTCTGCTGGTCCCATACAGATTTCCGCAGGAGACAAAGGGTTCTGTTTTCTAGTTTTTGTGGACACATCTTAATAGTGCCTGTACTGTACTGTACTGTGCGCATTTTGATCTTACTCGTGTATCATAACTCCGTAGTCTAATTCCAGAAAAGCTTGGATCTTCTGTTACACGGGGTGCCTTTGCAACCCAGAGCCCCAATCCGAGACCATTATGCTCGAGTAAATTACGGCAACAACACTTCCACGTGCTAACTCAACCAATCCTACAACCTCACAACAACCCCAAATCGTTAAGGTAGTCTAAATACCCCACCTACATACAACACAACCACTTTCCCACCACCGCCACAAAAACACCTAAAATTCCCCCAAAATGCCACCAATGACCTCTCTCCCGCCTCCGCTCTCAACAATAATCCTAACCCTCCTGGGCGCGCTCACAGGCTACTACATCGGCAAAACCTCGGGTATTAAATCCGCCAGACGAATCGAAGGGCTGAAGAAATCCTCCTCCCCACCGGTATCCCCCGACGACCCATTCGCCCCCCCCGCTTCCCCAACCACCGCCAAAACCACCACCTCCTCCTCGGACAACGATGACGACGACGACTGGGCAACCACCTCCTCAACGATAAACCCCTACACCAACCTCTCATCAGAGGACTGCAAGATGGTGTTCGTAGTGCGCACGGACCTATCCATGACGAAGGGGAAGATGGCAGCGCAGTGCGGCCACGCGACGCTCATGTGCTATAAGAGCGTGCGGGAGCACGCTCCCAGCATACTGGAGCGGTGGGAGAGGCTCGGGCAGGCGAAGATCGCGCTTAGGTGTTCCGGAGGCGGGGGAGGAGGGGGTTTGGATGGGGAGGAGGAGTTGGAGACGTTGGCGGGCGTCGCGGCGAGTTTGGGGGTCGTGGCTAGGATCGTTAGGGATGCCGGTAGGACTCAGATTAAGGCGGGGAGTGCTACGGTTCTGGGGGTTGGACCTGGTGAGTTTTTATTTTTATTTTTACACTTTCTTTCTTCACTCTGATGGGGAGAGGTTTACGAGAGGGGGCTAATGAATTGGTCGGATTGATGGGGTGTTAGCGCCTAGAAGTGTTGTGGATCAAATCACTGGGCATTTGAAGTTGTTGTGATTATTGGATAGATTAGAACTACTATGATACCGGTGCCGGTGGCTACGATAGAAGGGGTTGGGGAATAATTGGTGGTGATATATCATGATGCACAACAGGCGCTGCCTCTTTTTTTTTCTTTTTTCTTTTTTCTTATCCATTCATTATTACATTGAGGTGGACGCGTACGTTGGCTTGATCGTGGATCCGGTTCACTGTGCAGTCACCGGAAAAAATTCTTTACGAAACAGCCTCTCTTTGACCGCGATTACGGATGGGCCGGTATGGTACCGATATTGCGTAACTGGGGCCTGTGTAGGTGGGAGCGGCCCGTTCCACTGACCAGGAGAAATTCTGCGTCACGAAAAACTTTTTGCCGAGTGACGAGATCTGGACAAAAATGTCTTTCCCTATTACTTACATTAATTTTATGCACGGCATAATATAGAATTGCGTTGCGTGCGTTGCGCTTTGGGAGGTTTGCGGAGATTCCTATCGTAGATCCGTGATTTCATTCTCGGGGTGTTTTCGTGAAATAAGGTTTTTGTCGGTGAGAGGTTGGTGTTTGTTGCCATGGGTATATCCTGCTCTTTGAACGTGTGACGTATCGTAGGTTACTTACGGTAATTGGGGGGGTTATGAATTACGCACTTGGTCAAAGAGAGGTTTACTTAAATTACGCGTAATAATAAGGTTGTTAAACACGGGATGCAAGAACCCCTCAGTCTGCTCGCACGGTAGGGTGAAGGGTAGCCGTGACATTTCGGCGTCGCCCAATCACATTAAATTTTACTCTAAATAAATAGCCAGAAAAATGTACAACAGTTCAATTTAGATTGAATGAATACAGTGGTGAAGCCTTATAACAGCAACGGACCCACACAAAAACCCAAGGTTGCACAGGAGGGTGGGGAGAAAAGGAAGAGAGAGTAGTGGCATTGGGTATTGATCTAAGCTGTACTGTCTATTGTCCAGGTGCAACAAGCTTGCCTTGCACTCGGGCGTCGTGTTCCCAACCACCGGCTAGGGCCTCTCCACCCGAAGCATGGGCGTGCGCCTGCATCCTCGCCTCCAATTCTGGTCTAAAGTGGCGAATGAGACCCTGCAATGGCCAGGCGAAAGCTTCTCCCAAAGCACAGATAGTGTGTCCTTCAACCTGTTTGGTAAGCTCCTGGAGCATGTCGATCTCCCGTTCTCGCCCTTGGCCCTTCTCGAAGCGTTCCATAATCTGTGCAGTCCATCTAGTTCCCTCCCGACAGGGTGTGCACTATGGCTTTGTTAATGGGCGGCATGAGGTGTAATATGTTGAGCTCAATGACTTACCTGACCGCAAGACTCGTGCTTGTAAAACTTTGAAAGCCTTGAGATAGCTCTTACTACATCAGTGCTCTTGTCCATCACGATGACCGCAGCAGTACCTAAACCACTTTGTACATCTTTTAGGGCGTCAAAGTCCATCAGGACGTCGTCACAGATTTTTCGGGGTAAAATTGGGGTCGATGAGCCACCGGGAATAACGGCCAGCAGGTTATCCCATCCGCCCCTGACACCACCGCAGTGTCTCTCAATCAGCTCCTTCAGAGGTATCGACATCTCTTCCTCAACAGTGCAAGGGTTGTTGACATGCCCGGATATACAGAAGAGTTTAGTTCCCTGGTTGCGCGCTCGTCCGAATGAGGCAAACCATGAACCGCTTCTTCGGCAGATTGTGGGAGCCACGGCAACAGTCTCGACGTTTGCCACAGTGGAAGGGCATCCAAATAAGCCAACTGAGGCGGGAAACGGAGGCTTTAACCTAGGCTTACCGGGTTTGCCTTCCAGTGACTCAATAAGTGATGTCTCTTCCCCACAAACGTAGGCCTGTTAATCGAGCTGGTTAGTATTTTCCGTCCGTCATTTAGGAAAGGAACAACAATACTTACTCCCATTCCTCTGTGAACGAACACGTCAAAATCGTATCCACTACCACAAGCATTCTTCCCAATGAACCCGGCGGAATAGGCTTCCTGGATAGCCCTCTGCAGGACGGTAGCCTCATGGTAAAACTCGCCGCGGATGTAAATGTAAGCTGCTGAAGCGTTCATAGATCTGCCGGCAACCAAGCATCCCTCGACCAACTTGTGAGGATCTTTGCGCATGATCTCACGATCCTTGCATGTTCCAGGTTCCCCTTCATCAGCATTGACGACGAGGTACCGTGGTGTAGTCCCCCGATCCCATCCGGGTGGGTTCATGAATGACTATATCAATTAATGTTAACTAAAGTCGCTCAGTGGAAACCCTATAATTTACACATACCCATTTCATACCCGACGGGAACCCAGCACCACCACGTCCACGAAGACCGGAAGCCTTGATCTCCGCGATAATCTATTTCCCAAAAGTTAGTACTCAACCGGCAACTCATGTAGACGACAGCAGCAGAGTACATACCCAGTCATGCCCCTTCAAGAGAATTTCCTTTGTCTTATACCAATCTCCATATTTCATAGCAGATTTAAGGTCTGTACCATGGTGACCGTAGAGATTCTGGAAAATTCTATCTTGATCTTTTAAACCTCCGTAGGTTTTCTTTGGCGCGGGTGAGTCGCTAACGGCAGCTAGGTTACGACTCCCTTGTCGGTGATAAATAGCTCCGGCGGAGGAGCGGGCCAAGCGGGGAGATGCCGCAGTTATCACACCGCACTGCGGGTTCCGGGCTAGAAACATTGTCCAGCAGTTTTTGCTTCAGCGGAGCTGATGGTTAAGTGGAGGGATTGAAGGGCGGAAAAGGAGTTCCTGGTGGGGGGGTCTTGGCGGAGGTCCTTCGATTGTCGTGAACTTTCTTCGGACAACGGTGCGACGACCGAAATCTGTGGTGAGGTTACGGTATTCGATATGGTACTGGTACGAGTCAAGGTGGGCTGGCACTTTGACAACTCTGGCGTGGGATGCTGAGATAATCGAAGTGGGCAGCAATCTGATTGGGCGAAATGGCTTCGGCAGCACAATCACTTTCTCCAGGAGCGTTTCTCCTCCCGTCGCCGAGATTTCCTCCGGTGATCTCATTCTAAAAATTTGACATCTCTTCCAGGCGACAACTCTATTATAAAATGGCCCAAATTTTTCTTTTGGGAAGAAAGAAGACTCTAGCCCAAAGACAAAAAAGAAAGAAAAAAAAACCGTAAAATTCATTGACAAACTACTCCTCTGTTCACCGTATCCCTTCCGTATCCTTAGCCTTCCGATAAAACTGCACCATGCCTAACCCGTATACATGACCAAAAGAAAAGTTACCAGTATGGACCCATGCTACATACAGTACATGCATCTGAACGAAAGGGCAACCCTAACACAAAAAGGTGATTATATAAGTGAAGAAAGGAAAGCCCATTATGTTGCTGAATTTCATGATTGGTAAGAGAAAGATATGAGGACTGTGGCGATGATAATAATGATAATGGGGGCGCCGGATTCAGACTTTAAGAAAAAAGAAGGAAAAATGTGCAAATTCCGGGCCATTTTCGGATCAGCTATCACTGAAAATGAAACCAGGCAAATGAGGAGAGAAATGCAAAAGAATTGTGGAAAGTAGGCTCATGCAAGGCCACCGTCTAGTGAGAGGGAAAAAAGCATCCTATCCAGTCAGCCCGTTTGCCATCTACGACCATAATACAAACAACTTATCACAGACGGTCACTTCGTCTCAGTTTTTTGAGCTTCCCCAGAAGCAGGTTCGGATTTCCCATCCGCCTCAGTTGTAGCTGATGATGAAGTTTCGCTTGTGGCCTTGCCATGATCCCCCATTCCAGCCAGGCTTAAGCCGTGAATCCCACTGATGAAATCAACTTCACCTTCATCTTCTTCAAGAACCGCACGTTTATCTGCTTCGTGGGTGGCAGTGAGCTTATTTCTTCGTAAAACACCTCCAGAAATTAGTTCGTCATCGTCTTCATCCGAGCTCTATAGCAACCCGTGATAAATTAGCTTACACTAGAAGCTACCGAGTGAACACAAAGAGGGGCAAGACGAGTGATTCTCACATCTCCATCACCTGTGAAGTCCCCAAGTTCTTCGATCTCTTCAAATCCACCTTCTTCACCTTCAATTTCGATACCAGCGTTAGCGCCTACGCTCATCGTATTTGTGGCTGTTGTTGCCGATGAAGGTCTAGTAATGTTTAGAGGCAATGGGGGGGGCGGCGGTGGCTCGTTTGGAGCAGTTGTGAATGATATATCATCGTCATCATCCTCTTCGTCAGAAGATCCGAACTTGTCGACATTGGTTATTTCTTGTGAGATATACGAGGCAAACTATAGGCATTTCGGAGAGTACCCGTTAGCAATCCGGTCTTACTACCCTCTTCCGGCATCCCACGTTATAATGGACGGCACAGAGATCTGTTTATATAGAGTGGGAAAAAGGAGATAGAGAGGGGAACGAAGGATGTTGAAAAAGTGGCTTTAATATTATAAAGAGCCAGGGGAGGAAAAGAAACAATGTAGAAAGAATTTGCTGTAGAAAGATCCCTAAATATCAAAAAGTAAACCGGTACTCCGTGCCTTTCTTCAAACACCGAAAGCACATATTCAATACAGCAGTAAGCAGTGGGGAAAGGTAACTTTCCCACATTTTGACAAAAAATAGAATTATAGACAGGTAATTCGCAGACTCATAGGAAAGTCATGTCCTCAAAGAAATCATCTTCAAGGTCATTATCAAACAAAAGATCGGTAAGGTCACCCACTTGATCACTGCTGCCACTGAGCCCTAACCTGTTGACCTCATCGTCGTCTTCATCTTCACGTTCCATATCCTCATCCTCCTCATCGCTTGAGCTTCCGAAACCGCTTAGGAGACCTCCAGAGCTGCCGCTAATCCCGGCTCCGCTACCTATGCCCGCAGATCCGCTGCTTCCGTTCGCTAAATCGATTGTTTCTAAGTCTCCACTCACACTATTCCCCAGAATCAAAGATCCAGAATCGGAAAAATTACCATTAAATGCCTGCGCTTGTACCGCGTTGAGAACAGCTTGTCGTGGTCCTACGCTCATGTCCGGCCTGACTCCCCCTAGGATAGCGTTGTCCCTTTCTCTTGTGGCTGCTAGAGTTTCTTCGACGTATTCAATCCATAAAGGGTCCGAAACCTTTTCAATGACTTTATGACCAAGGATCTCTTGAGGATGGCGTTCAGCGAATTTGACTACTTCCTCTGCGATGAGTGTTAAGTGCCCCATGTATCCAAGCCGCATCTTTTTCTCTGACTCCACCTTGTCAGATGCTTTCTGGCCCTCTACAATCCTCTCAGTGATGCGGCCGGTGGCAAAGAGGTCAATAGCAAGGGCACGGTTATAGCCCCTTTCCATTGGTCCATTGAAAACCTGCTGTACAACATCGTAGACGACATTGTGTAGAAAGTTATTCCAAGGGAATCGGAAGAAGAAGTCCTATAGGTAAACAATAAGTACCGACCACCCTGTAGGAATCTAAAAGTAGTGAAAACCGCAACACACCAGGATTGTAGGAACCACAGAGTTCTCAACGAACATCATTTTCAAATAGTCACCTACGACAGGGTTCCCTTCGAAATCCTTCTCAACCATAGTTTCGTATTCTTCAAAGCTTGAGTTTCCTGTGGATCTGAAAGTAGCAGTACTGTAAGGTGAACCTCCCCCAAGGTCAAGCAGGTCTTCCTCTGGGTCATCTGGTTGCTTGGATTTTTCGAATGCCTCTTTGGGGAGCGGAGGGAGGTCAGCATCCATTCTATCCTGGGATATCGACGAGGCTTGTGGATTTAGAGGTGCAGCAATTGAAGCAGTTTTGAGATCGTCCACAAGTGACCTGCCGCCTTTCAAGAGGCTACCGTTGTCATCGTCTCCCTCAGCAGGGGGTGGAGATGGCGCTTTGGGGACATCAGTTATCATAAGATCGCCTTCAATGATTGTTTCCGCTTTACTGCTCCCCTCCTGTTGAGCCTTTTCCTCCAACCCCTTTAGCTCTTTTGATACTGGTGCCTTATCATCGTCCTTTGCCGGCGGTGGAGGTGGCGGAAGGGGCGCATCCTCCATTTTTTCATCTTTAGAGCCTGGTCCCGCTCTAGGAGATTCTGTTGCCACATCATCAGGTGCTACTGAATGGCCCAGGACATCCGACGGCAGTGCCAGAGTAGAAGGACCCTCCAGTTGGAGGATGGAATCCGCAGGCATTGGCGCAGGTGCTGTCAAGCCGGATGCAGAAGCCGGAGGCGCATCAACTGCAAGCGTAGCGGGGGATAGTGGCTCATCGACAAAAACGTCTTCGTCTTCACTCATCTTAGCGTCTTTGGATTCATCTGTGACAGCATCCTTGTCCAATCCGCCCGCAGCCTTTTGGACGGTAACACCTCTAACTTCTTCAAGGAGTCCAGACACGGCTACATCTTCGAATTCATCCTCGTTAATGCCATCCTCGTCAATCTCAGCTCCGCCATTCTGTACTTGGAGCGGTGCTTTCTCGACGACTACACCCTCAATCGAGCCGTTAATATCATTGGCCTTCTCTACGTCCTGTCGCTCTCTCTCCCTCTCTGCCCTCAATCTATCTCTCTCTCGATCCCTCTCCTTAACATATCTTTCGCCCCCTCGCTCATTCAAGAGGCCCATGTTACTACAATGTAGTAATTCGGCCATCAGTTCACAAGTTTTGAACCTATCGAAGCCCAAGGGTTCGATTGTTTCCCCGAAAGCAGCTTTCAGTTCCCTTTGTTTTTCTGTCTTTGAGCCATCCTCATTCGTCACAACCATGCATTGAGTTAATATCAGTTTCATAAAATCCGGAACATTTTTAGCAAAAAGGCGTAGCAAAGTGCCTAGGTAAATGGGATCTCTACTAGAGGGGATGTTATCAACGCCAGCTCCGACATCCGGGTCGTAATCCGAATTGTTTTTGCGGATAACCTCAATGACAATTCCTACTCCTACAGTGAGAGGGTTGCCGCCATTCAACATGTCCCGGATAAGACCTTGGACACAGGTCTCAGAGACTAACTGGCGGGTCAAATCGTTGGGGCCAATGCAAGACTGTTCGTTTTGGGAAGCATTGGCAGAGATTGTAATGATTGCTTTGATAAAATCCCCACTCGAAGTTTGAGTAGTCGCAGGATGGTCCGAAGAAAGGAAGGAGAGCAGCAAAGGTATTAGGTTTTGTGAATGGAGCCACTGTGGTGACCAAGTCAGTAAAAAAGTTCCTTGGTGACATGAGATATAAACATGGACAATCAGGCGCGGGAAGGTTTACATCTACTATACCAGTTCCCCCTTCGCACTTCTCCATGCTGATAATCTTCAGTAACAGATCCATGATCATTGGGCAATCCACGTGCTTCAATATCTTCGGAACAATATTATCCAGGCCTTTGAAAAACTCCATCATTTCATCCGTTTTTCGGTCTAGAAGTGTCTCGTTGACTTTCGTAAAATATCCAGCCTGTAAAGGATCGAGAGGGGCCGGACGCTCTAGGAAACTCCAGAACATACGTAGAGGTTGCAGATTCTCCATCAGTGTTTCCGCCATGGACCAGGACTCGCTAGACAGAACCTCGCAGCAAACGTAGGCATACTTCAGCCTTATTTTCTCCTCCTTATCCCTCTCCGTGTCAGGAGGTTGATTCCATCCATTTGGGTTGCCGTCTTCGGATTCGTTTCCACTACTAGCTTCGGCAACATTATTTCCTGCCTCTTCAGATACTGGATCTGAACGCTTAGGTGCAACAACGTATTCGAGCAATTTCCACATAACATCTTCCCTCCGGAGAAACTCAATCAACTTTCCGTTCTGTTGTTTAAGCTCTTGGATTAAATCCGATTCCTCGAGCAGATCCTCAAGCGTCACATCAGGTTTCTCAAGAATCGAGTCAAGGGTTGAGATATTGGCGTAGCCACCGAATCGCCAGAACATGATTGCTCGTGCAGACCGTACAGTACTGAGGTTTGGCGGCTGATGGGGCGTTATCGGGAGAACTTAATCTCACCCCCGTAAGGTGACGAGAGGACGATGGATAACAGCGGTGATGACGATGTGCGGTATGGGGAGAAAATTCTAAGATGAGGTCTGCATAAGCTCAAGTGGTTAGCCGTTGTCGGGGAAGAGCCCTTGCCGATACAAAGAAGCCTCAAAAAGGATGGCCACGTGGGTATACCGTAGTCTACTGCCAGTCCTTTCGGGGAAGCGGGGAGAGGAGGGGAATGGGGGGGTAAGCTTGATGGGTCTGTCGATGAAGATGAGGAGGAAGCCAGTCCCAGCAAGCAAACAAGAAATAATAGCAGTACCGGTAGGTTGAAGCCGGGTCACAGACCAGGCCCATGGGAGGAATAATAATAATTTTAAGAAAGTTGGTCGGATAAGGTGTACTTACTTGAGAATACGGTAGGATATAATATGATGTCTGTGCTGAGTTGAGGCGTGAAGATGTTTAGGAATAACTGGTAGGAAGGGTAGGTAGACAATCAGTGAGCCACGGAAGGCGGAAAAATGCTGGCAGTTGGTGCTATAGCTGCGCCTAAAGGAGTGTGTATGGTACGAGGGTCGATGCAAGCAAGGAATGACTGTTCGACTGCTGGTAGCGCCTGGCGCAAGAACAGGCGGAATTTCTTGCAGCCCTGGGTCAAAAAACCTTCCTAGGGAGCCGATTTTACCTACTGCAAAGCGGTTACCCACAGACGACAATGAAGTGAACAAAGAAAGAAAAAAAAAAATACTCGTAGAAAGGGGAAGATATTAAAAAATAAAAATACCATAGGAAATTAAAAAAGAAGAGGAATCTTAGTTTCGCTAAATCTTGACCAACTCCATGCGATAGATGCAGTGTGATATCAGTGTCGCTGCATTCTTCCCCGTTTGAGCTACTTCGTTAAGGGGTAGTTTGCTCTTTTGATAACAACGAGCATATCGGCCTTCGGCCTCTGAACAGCAAGGTCCCTGGAGTACTGCTGAAATGCCCATCCCAAATCCTCCCTTCGATCGCACAGTTGCAATCGACCCCTTTCAATAATGTAAAGTCACTTGCAGTACCTGGTAGCAACATACTGGTACGACACCGTGCCGCAAAAAGTGACAGGACCCCGGAGAAGTCACAGATTCTGAGTGAAGTCATTTGCTCAGGTCTTGCTCTCTGGCTCATCAGTGCGCACGTGAGAGGTTTCCTCTCTTGGTTCCGAAAGGAAACGACCGGATTGCTATTGTCATACCATACCAGCAGAGGCATGACTAGTCTGGATTGTTTGGTACTCCGCTGGCTTAGATCACGGTAGCGGGGTGCAAAGATGCATTGTTTTCCACAGCGAGTCGGAATACCAGTAGGGTTCTTGGCGCTTGATGCCCTAACGTAACTAACCAAAGACCCCTTGAGTACTGCACTGTGTTTTAGTATGGTACCAATACCTGTATGATACTGGACTGTGAGGTAGGTGTTGATGACCAAACGGATCCCAGGGCAAAATTACCGGTAGATATCAAGTCCACTATCGCGTACTCGAGTATTATCCCCCTTGCTTATGGACACCTAGGGTTTATTCTACTCGGTATACTAAATTTGTACGAGATTGGTGCCAAAAATGGTGATCAGAATGGGCGATGCAGTGTGTTGCTTCGACGCTTTCCATTCAATACATTCTAAAGCTATATAAAATTCAAAAGGTTAATAATAACATGGTCCAAAAATTCTTTCTAATTCCCCCCCAAATGTTCACAGATTATCAAAGAATTGCTGGCTACTTTATGGAATATTGGAGTTGAAGTTTAAAAAAAGCGCCAAGCCGAGCCATACCCAAGACCAACGTGCTCGTGCAAACCACATCCCTCTTCACAGTTCCTCAGCCAGTTTATATACAGAGTTCTAAAGAGTTGGAAAGCGAAATCCAGGTGCCGAGGCACCCGGATAACTTACCAAGACCAGAGCCTTGAGGTTTGCTGGTTATCGTCCTGACCATTAATAATAATTATTATTATGATAATAATAAATTATCATGACAATGTCATTGTCATTGAAACTGGGACGTCGTGGGGGCCCATGCCCCTGATCGGCATAATACAGTAGGGCTCAGGGTAGTCTTATCACGTGATTAGTTTTGGGAATCGTCATTCAAATCTCAGGTGAGTCTGTCTGTTGCCACAAATCCGCCGCTCTCTTTCCAACCCACGAGGGCACAAAAACCAAGCCTCACTTGAGAGATAGACAATACCCCCAGAATGAATCGCCTCTTCGGCTCCAAGAACACTGCACCCAAACCAAACCTCCAGGGCGCAATCTCGAATGTGAGTCTTTTCGAAGGCTTCTTTTATTTATTTGGACAGAGCCTCATCCCTTGCATCAAGTCTAACAAGCTCGAAAGCTCGAAACCCGGATCGAGTCAATTGATGTCCAACTCTCAAAGCTCAATGCGGAGCTCTCCACCCATCAGCAACGCTTGGCTAAAATGCGAGATGGGCCCGGAAAGAGCGCATTAAAACAAAAGGTCTCCGGGTTCGCATCTTCGTGCTATAGCTCGAGTTCCATCTTATACTCTGTTCTAATGCCTTTGATCTCAAATAGGCACTCAAAGTCCTGCAGCGCCGAAAGATGATTGAGTCTCAGAAGGACCAGCTCCAACAGCAATCCTGGAACATGGAACAAGCTGGAATGATGCAAGACAACCTCAAAAGTCCGCTTTCCTTATTTCTAATTTTCTCCCTCGCTCCGCTGCTTGCATCCAGAGACGATCTCTGGTCAGCTGTATCTCTCTCTATGTTAGCTGCTTTGTGCTTGATCTCGGGACGGGGGTTGCTGATACGTAAGGATTCCAACCCAGATGTTATGGTCACGGTCGATGCGTTAAAAACCACAAATAAAGAGCTCAAGAAGCAATATGGGAAGATCGATATCGACAAGAGTGAGTCCCCCCACACCGCTGCGATACTTTTGGGCAGAAACTTATCCTACCTTATCGGAAATTAGTCGAACAACTCCAGGATGAGATGGCAGATCTTATGGACATCGGGAACGATATTCAAGAGTCCATTTCTAGATCATACGACATTCCAGAAGGTAGCTACACTATTTGTTCTGTCCATCCCACAACTATTCTAATCGAACTTCTAGATGTCGATGAATCCGAGTTAGATGCTGAACTTGAAGCTTTGGGTGAAGAGGTAGAACTGGGCGGGGGATGGGAAGCTGATGCAATCAGCGGGGAGCTCCCGAGCTTCTTACAGGGCGAACCAGGGATTCCCGATTTTGTGGATGAACCCCCTACAGGTGAAAAGGTCAAGCAGGCAATTTAGAGACACATCCCGAAGTTTAAAGTTCCATTCCCGACCGGTTGGACCATTTTTTGTAAATCCAACTATACCCTTCCTTCGATATAATTTGTAGGGGCTTCCCATGAACGTAACGGTACTCACGGAGGGGTTTTTTTTTACTTATTTCTTTGGAGTTGATGTTATCAGGATCCAGCCGGGTGGGGGAAGTAGCACGGACGGACGTTTTAGCCTCTATGCAAATAGCAGAACCGCTTTCTGCGGTTTTGGCCCCAGCATTCTAAAATTCGTACAACATCAAACTATAGTCTTTTTACTGACTGCCCTCTCATCCACTCTCCCGCCTTCCTTTGTCTCCCCCTTTCGCTTCGGAGGCTTCAACGGAACCCACTCAAACATCATATCACCCCTCATTGTTATCTTCATCCCTTCAGTGACCGGCTCTCCACTATGCCACAACATCCTCTGTTGAAATACCAACACTCTCCCACGCTTTGCTTCCACATCCATAAATTTAGTCCTGTCTGGGCTCCAGAATCTTGTCGACCCTCCCTTCAGGTCCGAAGACTTGTCATCGGTAAGATACAAATGCAACGTCAAGAACGACTTCTGCCTCCTCTCCTTGTCATTCCCATTATTATATGTGGCGTCGCAATGATGATTAAAGTGCTGTCCTTCCTCGTATCTTAAGAACCTCAACATCTCGTTCAGCCTGTGCATCCCGAACACCGGGTTCCGTCAGCCATAATTAATTTCCCAAAAGTGGCATGAAAAAAGAGAGCAAAGATATCGTACCTCGCCAACTCCCACCTCCCCTTCTCTCCCGGCCCACCGCCCTTCTTCCCAGTCATATTCTCCAACTCCTTCCCGGGCCATCTAACCTCGCCCAAAAACGGATCCACCCGCTCGAATATCACCCTGGCAGCCTCCACGTCAAGGCGCAAGATCCGCATAGCATCCCGAACCTCCACATTTTTGGCCGCCGGGGTCCAGGGGCCCGTGGATTCCGCCAGGGCGATTAGCTCCTCGCACTCGGTTGGAGTAAAGACGTTCTCCACTATCATTGCGAAGTAGTTTTTTGGGTCGCCATAGGCTTCGGCGAGAGGGGTTTGGTTGAAATCTATTCGCCTGGCCGTTGGGGATGCCATTGTTGTTATTTGGAGGGCTCGCTTCCCCGAAAAGGCTGCAATATTGTGTTCCGTATGTTTGCGTGTCCTGCTCTATGTGTAGGGGTGAGTGTATGGGTGAATTTATGGATGGGAACTCGCGAGTCAGTGCAGGCAGTTCTATGGATATCCCGATAAGTTGTATGGTATGGAATGACTCTCGGACTTAAGGCCCAAAAGTAAGGATTGCTTCACTAGGGGACTACCACCACGCACTCACACCGGTATGATAAATGCTGTGACGCCCGTGGTGTGAGTCCGGTTCCCAAAATAAAGTTTCGGGGAGGAGTATCGTACCGGTAAGTTACTGAGCCTCCCCCCGGAAAACTCCTTCCACCCGGATTAGCAACGTGCAGGGATAACCTCAATGCAAGGATCTATTTGACCGGTTAACCCCAAATAACCGTGCTATAACCCCTTGCCAGACCTACAATAGCACCTGTACTCGTACAGTATGATACCACGACATTGTGAGGATAATAGACCATACGGCCTCACAATATATCACTCGGAATGCCTTTGGCTATGTAGAACTTTACATAGACTTTGGGAGTATCCGGCAATAGCACAAGGCTTCAAGGTGAGCTCTAAATGGAATAAAATCCGAATATGTCCCTATCCCCCAGCCCGCCCACCCAGAATGGGCTTCAGGTCAAGCTCAGCTTCCATACACAAAAATCTCAGCTCCCTCCCGTGGGCTCACCAATACACAGAACGCCGGCAACCCCGAAAGAACGGTAACGCCCTACATCCCGAACCAGACAATCTTGCGTACCGTATATTATTATATGCGCCTCCGGTAAGTGCATACCCGAAAACAGGGTTTGCGGAATATAGGGTAGAATATATGTGCCTATCTGAGAGCTCATACAAAACATCCCCCCGGCCCATGTTTTCGGGTAAAAAATAATAATTTATAAACTGTTTTCATTTCGGGCATCCTATACTAAACTAAAATGTCTGCCCTGTCTTTGCTAACCTGCATGTTTTTGGGTACTTATGACCGGGGAAGAGTACCTAGTGGCGCAAGCATGTGTGACAGATTTACCCCTGGCTCTTCCTTGGTAACAGATGACGGTGATGGCGTACCCTACTCTTACCCTTTTTTTTTTTTTTTGCTCTGGCTTGCACGCGCGTGCGTTGAAATGGTGATCTTCGAGAAATAATGTATCGTAAGGGTTTAGGTGGGAAGCCATATTACAAGTGCCGTGGCGCATCGGCCTATCGGCATCAATACGAGGGTATATCCTCACCTACGGTATCTGCTCGCTCACTTCGTGGGGGGATTATGGCACCAGGATGAGTGATGTATATCAAATCCCTACGCGTGGCGAGTGAGATTCAATCCGGAAACGAAAATAAAGTTCCATTATCGATTCCAGTATTACATTTGGCTTTTTGGTTTTTTGGAAAGCTGTGGATACTGGGGACAATTCGGCTAGTGATATGTGTCTGGGATTTTCTTCAAAGTTCGTTAGAGCTGGGTATCAAGTTGTAGTTTAGAAGGGGTGGCTTCAGATCTAAGATCAGCTTGCACGGGTTTAAGTATAGTGTGCATGCTTTTTTATCACTCGGATGCTTTCGCGACAGGTTTCGCCCGACGGATCTGTGATGGTACTTGTAAAACCCTAACGTCAGGAGAGGCCACACAGGTGCGTTCACTGAGTTGAGTTTTTCTTTGGGAAAAATAGTTTCAACCAACGACTTGGGACTACTGTTCACCATAAGTATTCCGAAATCCGGGCCTAAAAGTGCAGTGAAACCACTGCCCTGGACTAGCCATGCTATAACATTACGTCACCGAAACAGCCGTATATCACCTGCACACGCGATTGTAGCAGTGTTTCCCGGTTTTGTCTTACGGGATATAGCGTGTTCTATGGCTAAAGATTGTTTCTATCGTCCAAGCCATAACCTTGAACCGAATACACTGTTCCTGCTACCCCCTGGTTCGTTTCTTGACCGGAACTTCATGGACATTTATACCTCGCTGGCAGGTAGTAAAAAATTCTACCCCGAAGTACACCGTATAGGTAATAATCAAGTTTTAGGAACCTGAAAATTTATAATAATAGTAAGGTGATTCCTTCACATTAGACGACTGTCCATCCCGCAGCCTTGCCTAATAGCTTATTGGACGAATCGTTTTATATGCCCATTTTGGACTCGCTTGGAGATCAGGAATACGTTTCATTGAACGGGCATCGCCTAGTACTAGGTTTTTGGAGCAAGTGCAATGTGCAATATGCAACCGCACGGTGCGACTCATATATGATTCTACCGAGGAGGTCCCTGTGCGACATCGAATTGCGTATTTTCCTACTCGGGCGTCCAGCCGACAACTTTATTTCTTGTCTTAGATAGAAGCACCATCCTGTGATTGGAGACTGAGGCCAAGCCGCCAAAAAAAAAAAAAACCCCCCATGGCGTTGAAAAATGGGTAGAGTGTGGGTGAACCCGAGGGAATCCGAGGGATGAACGGCGGGGAACGACCAGGGTGCCAATCTGGCGACCCAGTATTATGGTTTGACAGAGTCAACGAGAGAAATTTATATTGACAGATCAACTACAAAATTGGAATATCGTAAAAAGGCCCATACGTTAATGCGCTTACATCTGTCTCTTGGACAACTATTCGGACATGGCCATGTTAACTATAAACTTGAGCAAGAAGGTATTAAAGGTAGAAAACTCTACCTTCCACTCAGAGTTGACAGCGAATTCAGGAGGAGCAACTGGGTTGTCGGTTTGTCCTCGTAATAAACCAGTTAGACGTCGGTCTCGATCCATCACTATCCCAAGCAATCCACATCAGTACTGGTACCAGATATTTTGAGTGACTGCCGGGCAGAGCGAGATAATACTTTGCTGTAGGGAAAACAAGTATATCGTCAGCAATGCATCAAAATATACCATAGCAAGGCCAGAGAGGTTCCTGACCCGATCCCAAACGTCCAAATTATATCTCGGATGTTTTCCCTCATTCTTAAGTCTTTTAACGACAACAAGTCCCTTGTACGATGATAATTGTTGTTAATATTACTCTAGATGTACGTCTCTTATCGAGCGAGCCACCGGGCATTGTAACTCACGACACTTGATACACCAAACATCTAGAAGGACCGATTGCGTTAGTAGGTTTAGCGATGACCCAGATCCAACAAGTACACATTAAGAAGTATTACTTACGCCAATCATAATGGCATATGGGAGAAGGGCTTCGAACGGGATAGCCATAATGGTTGAACTGCAATTCTATCGTTTGTGTTTCCAGTAATCAATCGGACAGCAATGTTCGTGGAAGGCGGCTCGGGTGGTTGGTGGGGAAAGCGACTTCATTGCCAAGCATTCTTGAATGTGCTCTGGAAGCGCGCATAGGGAAGAATGCTTGGCCCTCAATGCAGACTAGCTTGCCTTGTGTTACCCAAAGGGTCAAGAGTTTGAACCGCGACTCCCACGACTTGCACAGGACGCCCTTGTGCAGGGGCTACCAGCATGTTCCTGCTCTCCCATCCACTTACCCTCTACGCGTCTTCGAATCGCCATCTCCGCCTACTTTCAACACTAGGTTTATAAATTTTCTGAAAGCCAACAATTACAACCTTTGTTGAGTTTAGAGCCCCCCTAAACTCACCCCCTGCGACGGTTTTGCCCGACATTGAATTTCACTACCTTGACGGAAGGACCCAGCTCACAGATCGCAACTCTTTCATTCATATTACCACAACCAAATAGCTATCGCCGCCGGTGACAGCTTTCAACGATTAACCATATTTACATTTGATACCGGGGAGGGAAGCCTAGCTGGAAGGTTAAATCAGTTAGTCGGATTTACCACGAAGCTGCCAAGTTGTTTTCTCTACATACACGGGTGTTGACGCTCCTCGCCTCCGACCCCGGCTGCGGTGGTATGGAGGGTCCGAGGAGTGAAGAAGGAGAGGACGACAGTGACGTTGAAAGTGTTGCGTCAAACAGATCCCGGAGGTCCACTTTCTCTATCGGGAGGCGGAAGGTATTCCTAGTTTTCGTTGTAAGGCAGTGAAAACCTTAGCTAACGGAACTTTGAATAGGGAGGTGATATAGAGCCCAAGGACACCGAGGAAGACGAGGGGGTCGAAGACCGATCCTCTGCAGATGACAAATCAACTTCTGAATCATCCTCCGCCGTCTCCTCTTCCTCAGACGATGATGATGATGATGAATATGGGGAGGATGATGAAGAGGAAGAGGAAGAGGAATGGCGAGCTGACAAGAATGGGGAGTCCTGGCAAGGTGTTGAAGATGAGGATGCCGAAAAGCCTACAAAGAATCTCTGCATGTCAGGACCCGCTATGAACTCAGCTGAATAAACCTTTGGCGCAGATACTGATATTAGCTCTGATAGACATTGCGACCAAAACGAGGATAACGACCCCAGTTCCGAATACGAAGATCCGCTTGAATGCATTATCTGTAGCTCTTTTGGTAGTACTCGAGACTCCAATCCACAGCGATGATACTAACGCATATACGTAATGTTTAGCTCACAAGCAATGCGATCGTGCAGCTAATGAATGTGGTGGAGTAAAGTCAGCCTTTGATGAAGGTAACAAGGCTAACCCAAGTCCGCCTCAACGCCTAAGGATAAAACAGTTCTTTCTAACATTTATTGATCAGAAACATCAAAATGGCGGTGTCCATCATGTGCTGCAAGGGGCCATGAAGCAGTATCGAATCCAAAAGGCGGGTCTTCCCAGTCTAAGCATTGCAGGCGGCTAAATACAGGTGAGTAAGAATATAGACTGTATTACATTCGTACTTAAGGCGTGCTGATATATGATCGTTCTAGTAGCTAAAGAAACACCAAGGCTAAGGGGACGAAAGCGGAAGCGTGACGATTCAAACGAAGGTACAATAAGCTCTCGGCGAAAAAAACGAGGAAAACCCGACCTCGTAAAGAAGAACGGGAACATGAGCGACGACGAGGAGGATGGTGAGTTTGAGCTCGAGCCAGAAGATGATCAGATGGAAATTTCCCATGAAGAAGATCAAGACGACATCTCGACAGGTTGTTCGGATATACAAGATACACCTCCCAAGGGAAAACAAAGATTATACGAACCACGGACACCCGTTGTTACCTATAAAAAAACAGCACGCAAATTCCACCTGCATATCACAAACCTCATACCGGGTAAATTAGCGACTGTCCTTGCAACAGCTTCTAACCCAAATCTCATCCCGCCGGAACCGAAGTCCATACCATCGGGCCCGAAAATGGAGGTTCGTAAGCCAGAGAAATTGCCCGGCCGCAGAGGCCGGCCCCTTAAATCAGCGACTGCTAGAGCCACGCCAAAGACCGATGTACCAAAACCAGTCTTCCATAATTTCTCACCTCAAGATGATGAAAAGTCTAAACCTTATGGTGGAATTCTTACTAAAGAGGAGGCATCTACCGAATTAACCCTACCTGGGGCCGAGGAAAGGGACCGTTTCGAAAAGGCCCGCACTGAGGCAGAAGCAGAAAAAGAGACTCGTTTGGTAATATCTGCATCTCTCAACCCCCAGCCCAAGCAAAAGAACAGGGACCGGAACACCAAATTTGCAGATGCTTCGAAGATCGAATGTATCCATTTTGGGGAATACGAAATTGATACTTGGTATACCGCACCTTATCCACAAGAGTACAGCGAAAACCGTGTGTTGTGGATTTGCGAGTTTTGCCTAAAATATATGAACAGCGAGTATGTCGGATGGAGACATAAGGTATGTCCCTCTATTACCAGTTTCCAAGCTGCCTCTAACTTTTTTCCCAGATGAAATGTGAGAGCAAGCACCCGCCAGGTGATGAAGTATACAGAGATGGTTCAATATCTGTTTTTGAGATCGACGGCAGAAAGCACTCACTATACTGTCAAAATTTGTGTGTGCTTGCAAAGCTGTTCTTGGGATCCAAAACATTATATTATGACGTGGAACCATTTCTGTTTTATGTGATGACTGAATGCGATGAGTTTGGAATGCACTTTGTAGGATATTTCTCAAAGGTTTATCAGACTCTGATTAACAATATGGGATCAAAAGCTAACTATCCTACAGGAAAAACGCACAACGAGTCAGCACAATGTATCCTGTATTTTGACATTGCCGATACACCAGCGCAAGGGATACGGAAATCTATTGATTGCATTCTCCTATCTACTCACGAGACACGAAAATAAAACGGGGTCGCCTGAAAAGCCATTCTCTGATCTTGGATTGCTGTCCTATCGAAACTATTGGAAACTGACTTTATGTTATGAGCTTCGTAGCCAATCAGCGCCAGTAACTATTGTCCAACTTTCACAACGTACTGGAATGACACCGGACGATGTCATCTGTGGTCTGGAAGCATTAGATGCTTTGGTAAGGGATCCAGTTACTGGAACCTACGCTTTACGAATTGACCATCCCGCTCTTGAAGCCCATATCCAAAAGTGGGAGGCAAAAGGGTATGTAAAGCTTAATCTAGACGCGCTCGTGTGGACACCCTTTGTTGTCGGACGATCCCAAGCCGTGCAACTTAACGAACCCTTGCCGACAATCGCACCAAGGCCTGAGCCGGCGGCGCTCAGTAACACTGGAGAGGATGGAGAAGGCGATGCAACCGGAGATCAAGGACGGAATGGTAGTAGATCTTTGACAGGGGACGCCATGGACATGGACAAAATTGATCCGAACCTTCACGCGTTTGACTTAAAGGCTCCCGAGACCCCCTTCACACCCTTTGCTCCCCCTAAGGCAACTCCATTGGCTATGAAATTTGCATCTCCTAGCAAGTGGAACTCGCCAATAAAGGCATTCATGCAGGACGATAACACCGACGATATACCGCCTACCAGATTTGAAATTGTCCCCCCGCCACCTGGAAGTTATACCAAGAGGATGCGTGCAGGGTCTTCGGTTCCCCGAGGGAGAACCCCCGGCACTAAAAACCGGAGAGGAAGGAAAATGCTGGACACACCGAACGGGCTCTCACCTGGGAAGACAAGAGGAGGAGCAAGAGATTTTCACGGAAGCCCCTCAATCTCTGCTGGAGCCTCCCGGGAAGGTGCTCAGGAAGGTACGCCATCCGGTGTGGATCCCGGGATGCGCCCTGGTCCTAGTTTAGTGGTAGCATCGGAGGTGTAATACAATGGTAGCAAAAGGAAGGAAGGTCCTCTTCAATTTGGAGTTTGTCAGTTCGTTTCCTGCTGTCCTTGGGGAATCTGAAGCCTCTGATAGAACAATTGCATACTTCTACCGATTAAATCACCCCCAAATGTCTTTGGACATTGTTTTTTTATTTTTCTTTTCAGTGGGTCTGTGTAATTAATGCTTCTGTATTGTATCTTAAAACGTTTCCAGGGTTCGGGATTTAGTTTTCAGGTGGAAATGGGATTTTCTACTGTCTAGGGTTATTACAATACGGGCGTTTCTCTCAAGGGTATTCTTTTTTCCTTTCTTTTACAGGATCTGATAGCCTCGTCATCTTTTCCCTCTCCGAAGCCCCTCTTCCGTGCTCTCCTGAATGCGGGGGGATCGGTTTCGCCGCTTGGTATAGCTTTCCCTCTTTACTTTCTTTATATCATACCACATGCAAGAGACAAGGGGATGCCGAAAGTCGTTACTGTTGCACACCCTACCCTAAAGTACCACGGCGCTGCCTAACTCCGCATACCCAGACTCGGGATCTAGCCTATCTTGTATTTGGGACCTGATCTCCATTGAAAACGGGTGATGAGAACCGACAAATCTGCATAATATCTGCTTCTGTCGTAATTATAATATTAAATAAACACAAAATTGCAGTCAGAAACCAAATATGACCACCGAATAGAATAACCCCAAGGCTATACAGGCTAAGTACCAATACATACTAGTACGGCGCAGTACAGTACCAGTACAAGCAACTCTGGGATATCGATTTGTGTTCAAACCAAAAACGTGGATAGATATAATTGAGCTCAGAATCCGTGGCTAAAAGCTCCTCCCAACCACCACTTCGTCTACCCTCCAATATCAAAAATAAAAAAAAGCAGAGAAATAAAACACAATTTTAATGAGAGCTAACTACAATGTAGTGCACTAAGGTCTGATCAAAACTCTCATCTCCTTAGATTTGTTGGATGAAACTTCAGATACTATATGTCCTGTACTGTAGTAAAGGTGCTTGTCAAGCCACAGAAACTAGGCTAGAGCACTTGAAAACCCGACGGATGCAGTCTCAGTTTTGTTGGTAGAGCTTTTTGCGTACATCAGGTATGTGATCTGCTGCATGGTCTGGTCAAGCGAAAGCTCCCCCTGCTACGTGCCGGGTAAAGGAGCTGCGTACTGCAGCATGTAGCGTCTACGGTGAAACGGGTTGTACAGTGTATATTTCGTACACTGATGCAACAGAATTACATCCACAAGTAGCCTACATCGTAATTTTTGGGTGAAAATCTGGCCACGTAGTTGGAGTGGTAGAGGTGATGTTGTTGCTCCATGTGCGGCGAGCGGTCGGTGGTCTGGTATCTATCGTGGACAATGGTCGAGGGAATTTTGAGTTCCTGAGTGATCAGTTGTGATCGGGCTCTCAATTCTGTCAATCGGGGGGGGGAATCAAACGAGAGCACAACTGTCGTAGTTTTGTTGTAAATTTATCAGGAAAAGAGCAATTGGAAGAATATATTCTCTTTGGGTTTTAGATATGATACTCGATCGTTTCATACTTGGGTCAATTGTCTTTTTTATTCTGTTTTATTTTTTGCAGCCTTCTTCTAAGTTCATAGAAGGGATTCCTAGAGGTCGGCCCAACTGGCATACGATTGGGCAAAATGACATCACTGCCACACTCTCAGCCTCAGCCCGCCGGATTGGCGTCCCGTGATTACCCTGCAAAAGTTGGGAGGGTGACAAAGACCAGATACACAGACGAACATCCCACCAACGTCAACTCTTCCGAACACTACTCCAAACAACTCTACCATGCCGCGTCAACGCGCTGCTTCAGGCGCTTCAACCGAATCCTCTAGATCCGCTCCAGAAGACCAGGTTCGCGCGATTCTTTGCTTTTCTCCCTTTCTATTCCCCGCTGTCACTACTGACCTCCCCATCCCTTGTGCGGTTGCAGGAACTCGGTAGTCTGTACGATTACCTTGCGAAGATAATATTACTGGGACCGAGCGGGTGTGGAAAGTATGCATCTCTAAGAATATAATCTTATACTGAGCTCGACTAAAGACGGGGATAGGTCTTGTTTACTGCATCGGTTTGTCCGAGGAGAATGTGAGATAAATTGGGGCCATGGGCGCAGAATTCATGGGCACATCGCTTACTTTAAACTAGGGCGAATTATATCGTCGCAAACCATCGGGGTGGAATTCTCTTCGAAGATAATCAAAGTTGGTACGGGCTCCCGCCGTAAGCGCATCAAACTCCAAGTAATTCCTTCTATATGTTCTTAGTTCCCCCCATTTCACTTTTGCACCTGTTTTTCGCTTTTTATACTCCGGATCACCATCTGACTCTGTAGCTATGGGATACCGCCGGGCAAGAGCGTTTTCGGTCTGTTACTCGCTCGTACTACCGCGGCGCTGCTGGCGCTGTCCTTATCTATGACATCACGTCTCATCCAAGTTTTACTTCTCTGCCGACCTTCTTGACAGATGCTCGGGCCTTGGCTTCACCGAATTTGACATTGCTCCTCGTGGGCAACAAATCAGACCTCTCCACCCCCCCAGAAAGTTCAGGAGGACAACTCATTGACATACCTTCATCATCATCCACCACAAATTCTTTCTTCACACCGATACCGGAAGAGGAGAGTAGGCAGGTGGAGACAGTGGAGAGAGCTGTGACGACAAATGAAGCAGCCCGCTGGGCCTCCCTTCAGAACATACCTGTCACGATGGAAACATCAGCACTGTCGGGTGAGAATGTGGATGAGGTCTTCACAAGACTTGCCCACATGATAGTGACCAAGATTGAGCTTGGGGAGGTAGACCCTGACGATCCGATGAGTGGGATCCAATACGGGGACTCAGGCGGGTGGGTGGATGCCTCCGGGAGCACGAGGAAAAAGAAGGGTCCCGGACGAATCATGGTAGATGGTTTCAGCGCCGGTTTGAGAGAGTGGGAGGATGTTTTTAGAGATTCGAGCGGCGGGCGGAGACGAAAATGCTGTTAGATGTATTAATTCGAATATAGCGTGCGCACGCGGAGTTGTACAGGCCGCATGAGAAGAGGAGCTCTATGTTTTTCAGGATAATGTGAGCTTTGTGGAGGTATGGTTCAGTGGTATCTCTCGTTTACTTCTCCTTCTATTTCTCTTCTCTCTCTCTCTCCCCTTTTCTCTGCCCCCCCCTTATTTCCTATCGTTGAGTTTCCCTTAGCATTTTACCACCGTCATTATTTTATCATACTCCTTCCATCGTGTTTTGGAGACGTACCTTATGACTACCACCTATCTTATTCCATCCATAATACAAAAAAGCCTACCCTTCAGCTGCCTCTATACCCTATCCCCTTTACACAGGCAATCACTCTAGAAACTCCCGCGCAAAGAGCAGGAAGTTAAGGAAAGGCCCTAGCATTCGCTTCATGTCAATTATATTTAGTTCATCCATCCCATCTTCATATCAATCGATGTGCACGGCGGGAGCGAACAAAGTAAACACTGATGCCGTACATTCTTCCAAATTCGAGTGGTTCCCATACGGCCACATAGCATTGCGCCCTGTAACGGTGAACAAAGCGCTTCAGACTTCTTTCTTGACGCTGCAGCAGTAGGGGTTGCAACAAGGTGCCGAATCGTAAAGGTTCACAGAAAGGGGAAAAAGGCGCGCTCAATTGCACCATGCACGAGTGATTGCAAATGATCTGCGAATCCTCATGTAGAATTGATAAATGAGTCGATAAAAAAAAAAAACATAATAAGATAGAAAAAGCTATGACCTCTCCGATCCTAGCTCCCAATCGCCCCGCCAGCTCCTGATGAGCTACGAGTGCAAGCGTGTATTTCTGGCTTGGTAGTTTTTCTCTAGAAACAGGTAACGTATCAAATCATGCTAGAGCTCAGGCCGGTCAGACAGGCTCAATACCTCAACCCCATAAAAAGAAGGGGGG